>JAVKPL010003933.1:0-208411 GCA_032173675.1 Gastrolobium villosum
ATATTTTCATGTTACCCTGCTTGGATTCAGTTTCATTGTTCTTGCTGCTTGACCTTGGAAGATCTCATTTGCTTTACGGCCTTTGATTGTACGTAGTCATAATTGCACTTGATTTTTGATTTTTGTGCTTTGTGCTGTTTCAAATTTGCTTCGCTTTATATAAAGTTTAGAATCCTCTAAGGTGAGGCGCTAAAAGTCATACACACTAATCATTCTAGCTCTAATATTAAACTATGGCTATTAATTAACTTATATCCTTTGGGAGTCGGTTTTAGCAGGAGAATAAAGGAGGAAAAGAGAGAGGGTTTTAATAAACTCTACTGAGTTTAAAAAAGGAGGGAAGGAATTGCTTTGGCAAATCTTCCAAACCCCCAATTCCTAAAAATTAAAGTTCAGACAAATTGGGGGTTTGAGGAAGGAAATATTAAAAATTACTTATCTACCCTTAGCATTAAAATGTAAAAACTACATAAATGCAAATCATTGTTAAACGTGACATTATTCAAAACCTAAAATACAAACAAAATTTATCGATAAAAAATATTCGTCAAAAAATAGTGATGAAATTTTTGATGAAAATCACATACGTCAAAAAAATACGTTAAAAACTAGAAGACGAAACAAGGATTTTCTCATAATCACTGACAATAATTTTTTTACGGGAAAGAATTCGGTAGAAACTGTAGAATCTTACCCAAAAGACATTTAAAGGTGTACACAATACTGAGTCCTTTTTTTTTTTTTTTGAGTGAAATACTGCTCGAGTCCTTTAAATAAGCCTAAACCATTGTGCTTGTGCAGACGAAAGAACTTAAGTTTTGAAGAAACCGATAAATAATAACAGTAGCGTTATTTTTATAATTTTTTTTTCCACTTACAACCTTTTATAATTTATTTTTTAATTTCTGTTAATTTTCTAGTAGCTATGATTTATTTATTAATTTGTTAACGGTAAAAAAATAGGTTTGTAAAAGATCATAAAACTTTAAAGTTGTTAATATAAGGGCTTGTGCAGTAATAATAATTAACTTAGGTTTCGATTTTTTTTTACGTTGTAAACACAAATTATGTGAGGTCCACGACTATTAAAAAAAATAAACAAAAATGAAACGATTAGGAGAAAATAACTCTTACCGTAGAGAAAATATTTTTCCTTAATGATACAATATGTCAGATATAAAAATCTAGCTACCGCTCACCAGTGGATCACACAAATCTGCAACCAAGCATTTCCTCAGTCTCATCCACATGGCTTCTCCCAACAATTCTATCAAAATTCATGAACACTGTTTTGTTGCTCCTTCATCTTCAACCAACTTGTCTCTCCCTCTCACCTTCTTTGACCTCCTTCGCCTAAGGTACTATCCAGTTGAGCGCATCTTCTTCTACTCCCTTCCTCTTCCTCATTCAAATCCATCTTTTTTCTATGAAAAAGTGGTTCCAAAGCTCAAAACCTCACTCTCTCTTATCCTCCAACACTTCCTCCCTTTAGCTGGTAACATAGTTTGGCCTTCTGATTCACAGAAACCCTTCATCCAATACAACCCCGGTGATGGTGTCTCCTTGGTCCTGGCAGAGTGTGATGCAGATTTCAATCTTGTATTGGACTATTCACCCCGTGAAGCCATAGAATCTCGTTCTTTTGTACCCCATTTGGAATCATCAGATTCTCTTGCATCTGTTATCTCCCTGCAGATAACTCTGTTTCCAAAAAGTGGATTTTGCATCGGCATCAGCACCCACCATGCTGTTCTTGATGGAAAATCTTCAACTATGTTCACCACGGCCTGGGCTTCTCTATGTAAATCAGGTGAAGAATCACCATCTTTGGTGCGAGAGTTAGAGCCCTTCTTTGAAAGGGAAGTCATCAAAGATCCAAATGGCCTTGACTTTTTGTTCATAAACAATTGGAAAGTAATGTCACCCATATTGGACCCTACTGATACCAGTAACGAGCGAAGCTTGAAGATTTTGTCAAATGCATTTCGACCACTTGTGGAGCATTCAGTTCGAGGCACGTTCGAGCTTACACGTGGAGATTTGGAGAATATAAAGAAAAGGGTGTTATCCAATTGGCATATGTTGGAAGGAGAACAATCAATGGCTTCTTCAAAGCCAACTACTTTGTCAACTTTTGTTCTTACCTGTGCTTATGTTTTTGTCTGCATTGCTAAAGCTGTTCAAGAAACCAAGAGGGATAAACAGAAATTTGCTTTTGCATTTTCTATGGATTGCAGGGCTCGGTTAGAGCCTCCAATACCTGAGAACTATGTTGGCAATTGTGTATCTTCTCATATAGTGGATACACAGCAAGATGATTTTATAAAAGAAGATGGGGTGGTCATTGTTGCCGAGAAGATTTACAGTAAATTGAAAATGTTGGATAAGAGAGCTCTTGATGGAGCTGAGACATTGTCTATGAGACTTTTGTCTATGTTAGGTGAGGGAGTTGAAATAATTGGAGTTTCAGGGTCAACACGGTTTGGAGTTTATGAGACAGACTTTGGTTGGGGAAGGCCTGCTAAGGTGGAGATAACATCAATCGATAGAGGTTTAAACATTGGCATAGCTGAGAGCAAGGATGGGATGAATGGTGTTGAAGTGGGACTTGTCTTGAATAAGCATGCGATGGATCTGTTTCATACTTTTTTTCATGAAGGGCTATGCTTCGACTGAGGGAGTTTTATTTGGATGATTCAGCAATTTATTCCGACAGAGAAAGACAGAAAATGGAGTATGTGAAACTTTTATTTTCATTTATTTTACCATACATTAATGCTCTGAATTAGTTTGTTATTTTGCATTGCATTGTTGGTTATTTTCCCTGGTAATTAGCAAGGTGTCTTATCTAACTTGTGCTCGTTACTATTCATGAATTTCCAAAGATTGAAGGTAAGATATGGCAAATTAATTGTGACCATAAATTTTGTTTCTGAATAAAATATCGTCCCATGTATGTATTGAAAAATTAAAATTATCAATTTTAAATCCCAAAGAAGAAAGAAAGAATTTTGTTAGAGTATAATATAAATAGTTAAAGAAGCCCTCACCCAACGGTTCAAGTTTTTGGGTTGAATTAGTTCTGGGATAGAGTTCACTAATGCCTTTGTGATTTCTTTAAAATCACCTATGCCCTTGTGTTTTTTTAATCACACATGCAATTGTGATTTGTAAAAAGTAAAAAATCACGGGGGCATAGGTGATTTTAGGGTAAACCACGGGGGCATTGGTGAACTTTTTCCTTAGTTCTTTATATGATATTAGAGCTTGGTGTCCCGGATTCAATCCTCACCGCCCCCCACTTTCTCTTGTAAGGGGTGTGTTAAAGATATATAAAATTATTAAAAAAAAACCCTCACCCAACAACTTAAACTTTTAGGTTGAATTAGTTTTTTACATGGTATCAGAGCTTCAGTGACCACAAGATCATGAGTTTGATCTTCGTCACCCTCCACTTTCGAGTGGAATTAAAATAAGCATAAGGTAAACAAAAAAAATGGGGCTGTACAATATCCACACTTTAAGCCCAACGGGCTCTTGTATGAGAGTATGTGTTAGAGAATAATATAAACCATTAAAAAACTTTCACCAAACACCTTAAGAATTTGGGTTGAAATGGTTCTTTACATGGTAAGGTTATCTACAGCTACCAAAAAACTACGTCGTTTTGATTAATGAAGTGTGTTTCTGTAATCTTAGATGAATTAATGAAGGGTGTTTTCGTAATTTTGTTTATTTTTTTATCATATACATTTTACTGAAACACTCTTCATTAATCAAAACGACGTAGTTTTTTGGGTAGCTGTAGATAACCTTATCTAAAGTCACTGTTACTAGTGTAAAGGATGCTTCACATGAGATAGAACACATATTTTGCCCTTATATACGAGTATGTATATGTATTTATGGTTCTTGGCCAATGAACATTATGATATTGCCCTGAGTGCATCTGGTTCTCAATTGGCTTTGGTTTCTGTTAGTACCATGAATGCATCTGATGCTCGGTTGATTCTGGTTACTCTGGAGTAGGGGTGTTCAACAACCGATTCAAACCGCGGTGACCGAACCAAAAAATCGATAACCGAAAATTGAAAAAAATCACAAATTTTAATTGGATTGGATTAGTTTTCGGTTTGGTTGATGAAAACTGATCCAATCCAAACCGATCCAATATATTTACAAACTTTTTTGTTTACAAACTCTTATAAACTACACTATATTCTCCCGGGTTGCAAACTATACTATGTTCTCCTGGGAAAATATAGTATAATTTGTAAAAAAAATCCAAAAAATTTGTAAACGGATCCAGTCCCATATATATATGGACTATCTGTGTAGAGATTTTAACTACATAATGTCGTATTTTGGTTATGTTATATGATATTAGTTATTATGTATATCGGTATGTGCAGATATGAATTTGATATATGATGAGTAGATGTTTGATATGATATATGATTTGATATGATGACGTATTATGTGATTTGATGACATGGTGGGATATGTGATGAATTTGTAAGCCGTATGTTTTCTGCTATGCTATGTGTTTGATCTCTCATGTAGGAAGTGAACTTATAGGCGGAGAATCCTTCCATAAACCCTTAGTTTACTAAGATTTTATATCTTATCCCATTTGGGGACATGTTTTCAGGTGCTCCAATGGATGGTGAGCCTTCAAAGGGTAAGAGACATGATTTGGATGGTTAGCAGACACATCAGAAGCTGTTTGCTAGGTTAATATTTAGTTTTTTTTTGAAAACATGATATGTTATGATCACGTATATATGTATTGTATGCTTTGTATTTAGAGAGACAGGTGTAAACTTGGTACATCTGTATATATTTAGTATAAGGAAATATGTGTATGTATAGTGTACATGTTTGTATATATTTGGGAGACATATCTGCATATGAGGTTATGCAGTTATATGTTTGGATTTGATATGTACATGTAAATATGACTGTAAGTTTAGGTTTGTTAAAAAATGGCAGGAAGCCAAATTGAGTAAGAATCTATAGATGGATTCTGAAATAATTGTTATGGATATTTAGTATATTAGACTTTCTGGATTGCAGGTTTGAAGATAATTATGGGATGTGATTTTTGATTTGTCCAATATACAAATGTTATGCTGTCTGTAAATCACTTTGAAATGGTAGTTGTCATTATTTGGTAATAATGACTTGATCATGAGTTATGGTTAATGGATTTGTTAGGTATGAATTGGGTGAAAGAATGAGACTGTACACTTTATAATAAAGAAAAAAGTTATGTCACATACTTTAAAGAGAATTATTGTGATACTTATATGAAGTATTGTGATACTTATATGAAGTCTTTCGTTTTAGACATTTAATTATGCGGCATTTTTGTATCATATGTTTAATAACAAACCGAAATGGAGCAGGGTGTACAGGACTAATCGCGAAGCGATGAACCGATTGAAATATCTCAAAAAAAAACTAAAAATTACGAGACAAGTATTGAGACAAAATGATTTTGGCAAATTTTGACGAGTTAAACTAGATCTGGTCATAAATTTATCTTTGCGATTAAATCACAATTGATTAAGAGTCCCATTCATGCTTATACCTTCCTGTCTGATTTGATCCTTGATCGGAACAAATCTTTACAATGGGCCGATCATCTTTAGTGTTGATACATGTATTTATAGTGGAGAGATGTGTTGTTTGAGAGATACATTTCTTTATGGTGAAGGCAAAGGTTCCTTGGTGCCAAAATAGTATGGCTGTCATGATTAAATGTTGAAGAGCTTGCTGTCATGGAGTCTTTAATATTGAGGAGCTTGCTGCTATCTAGGAAGAACAGACACTTGTAAAAACAGGAAGAGTCGGGTCCGACACGTTCCGACACGGCGACACGCTCCGACACAGTGTCATACACGCGGTTGACTTTTTCCGACACGTTGACCATTCTGACATGCGAATTTGACCGTGTCCGACACACGAATTTGACCGTGTCCGACACGGTCAAATGACATTTTCGTAATTTTTTTAAAAATATTTTTTTTAATTTTAATATTAATTTTTATTAAATTTTAATTATTTTAATTATTTTTTTTAAAAAATTAAAATTTATTAATAAAGCTTCCACCTGATCATATCAATTTTATTTTTTTGTCTTTTTTCCCCTTAAGTAGATAAGAGATCATCTCAGCATAATTGTTGTCAATTCCTATTACGCTCTTGTTGTATCTCATTCTCTCTGATCTCTCTAATATGATTTGTTCTCTCTATCTGATATTATATCTCTCTCATCCCAGTTTTTATCTTTTTTATTAAAGCTCCCATCTTTATAACGTGTTGATGGGTATTATTAATTTAGTTTCATTTTTTTGTTAAATTATTAAATTTTAAATGAAATATACACTACATAAATTAAAAATATTATTTAATATTAAAACGTGTCCCAATGTGTCGAAATCCATAATTTTTTAGGATTGACGTGTCGGAGTGTCGTGTCGCGTGTCGTATCGGTGCTACATAGACTGCTATAGAGGTGTCTTTGTTGTCATAAATATTGTGCAGCTTTGGAGAGATGGGTTTGCAACTTTCATTAACTATGAGCTTTCTTAGTAGTAAAGGCTTTTAGTGTGGTCGTTGTTTTTATATAATATTTATCCAGTTGAATTCTATTAATGTCGGTCTCATGATTTGAGGATACCAGTATCGTAGGAATAAAAGAGAATGTACTTATATATATAAAAGTTAGTTTGGACACCTTGCTAATTATTGTGCCCAAAAAGATTACAGGGGAAAATAAACAATAATTCAATGCAAAAATTAACAAACTAATTCAGAGACTCAATGAATGGTAAAAAACGAAAATAAAATTTCCCCACATATAGCTTCCTCAGTGAAAGCATAAACCTTCATGAAAAAAAGTACGAAAGAGATCCATGACATGTTTTTTCAGAACGAGTCCCACTTCAACACCACTCTTCCCATTCTTCTTGCATTCAGCCATGCCAATGGTTATACCTCTATCCACCGAAGTCATCTCCACCTTAGCAGGCCTTCCCCAACCAAAATCTGTCTCGTAAACTCCAAACCTGTTCGACCCTGCAACTCCTATTCCTTTAACTCCCTCTCTAAACATAGACAAAAATTTAGAAGACAATGTCTCTATTCCATCAAGAGCTCCTTTATCCAACATTTTTATTTTACTATAAATCTTCTTTGCAACAGTGACCACCCCATCTTCTTTTGTAAAGTCATCTTGCTGTGTATCCACCATATGAGAACATACACAATTACCAACATAGTTCTCAGGGATTGGAGGCTCTAACCGAGCCCTGCAATCCATAGTGAATATAAAAGCAAATTTTTGTTTATCCCTTTCGGTTTCTTGAATTGCTTTAGCAATACAGACAGAAACATAAGCACAGGTAAGAACAAAATTTGACAAAGTAGTTGGCTTTGAAGAAGCCATTGATTGTTCTCCTTCCACCATATCCCACTTGGATAACACCCTTTTCTTTATATTCTCCAAATCTTCAGGTGTCAGCTCGAACGTGCCTCGAACTGAATGCTCCACAAGTGGTGGAAATGCATTTGACATAATCTTCAAGCTTCGCCCGTTGCTGTTATTATTAGTAGGGTCCAATATAGATGAGATTTCTTTCCAACTGTTAATGAACAAAGATTCAAGGCCATTTGGATCTTTGATGACTTCCCTGTCAAAGAAGGGTTCTAACCCTTGCACCAAAGATGGTGATTCTTCACCGGATTTACATCGAGAAGCCCAGGCTTTGATGAACATAGTTGAAGATTTTCCATCAAGAACAGCATGGTGGGAGCTGATTCCGATGCAAAATCCCCTGTTTGGAAACAGAGTTATCTGCAGGGAGATAGCAGATGCAAGAGATTCTGATGATTCCAAGTTGGGTACCAAAGAACGAGATTCTATGGCTTCATGGGGTGAATTGTCCAACATGTGATTGAAGTCTGCATCACACTCTGCCAGGACCAAGGAAACACCATCACCAGGGTTGTATTGGATTATAGGTTTGTGTGAATCAGAAGGCCAAACGATGTTACCAGCTAAAGGGAGGAAGTGTTGGAGGATAAGAGAGAGTGAGGTTTTGAGTTTTGGAACCACTTTTTCAAAGAAAAAAGATGGGTTTGAATGAGGAAGAGGAAGGGAGTAGAAGAAGATGCGCTCAATTGGATGGAACCTGAGCCAAATGAGATCAAAGAAGGTGAAAGGGAGAGACAATTGAGTTGAAGATGGAGGAGTAACAAGACAGTGCTCATGGATTTTGATGGAGATGTTTGAAGAAGCCATGTGAAAGAAACAGAGGAAATGCTTTCTTTCTTATTATCCGTTTGAACTGCTATGGCGCCGGTAGCTAAATACTTTGATATCTGAGTTAATTTCGTTGCATAATATTATTATATGATTGGCATAACTTGTCAAGGATGTTGTTTTGTTCTTACTCAACTCATCTCGAACGTGAGATTATTCAAAGAAAGTGCACATGCAAAGATGGACACGACTTTTAGTTTTGTCAATTGTACTTATTTTTAAAACTAAGTTGAATGTTCTCAAAATCTTAAAAGATTAAATTTAGGAGTGATGATATTCTAACTACAAAATTTTTTTACTACTAACTTACTACCCATCACATCACTATTGGATCAAAGAGAGAGAATCTTAAAAAAAAAATTGAAGAGAGAGAAAATATTAATCTAATGATGATTAGATAGGTAGTAAGTTGGTAATAAAAATTTTTGGTAGTGAGAATATCTATCCTCTAAATTTAGTTCTTATTTTTTTTTTTGTAAAATAATAGTGTGAATAAATTAATTATGATATCCGATAATAATTTTATATAATAAGTTTTTTTTTTTTGATAAACATATAATAACTATTTACATACATTGAGATGGTTCAATTTGAAACATTTTGCTTCCAATTTTTCTTGCTTTTCATATGAGTTCATTAATCAGCGACCCTAATTAATTTGGAAAAAATGATTGCTGATGCTTTTGTCTGGATAGCTTTTTTTTTTTTTTTTTTTTTTGAAACGAGCATGATTCAGATAACTCATGAAAGTTTATGACCTAAACTATAAAATTTGGTATGTACAAATTGTCAAAAACGAATTTCTAGCTAGAAGTAAAAGTGGATGGTAGAAATATAAATCGTAGAAATTACACAAAATGTAAAATTTTTACTACTTAAAGATCAAGATAACAAACTTAAATATATATATATATATATATATATATATATATATATGCATGTAAAAGAAAATCACATAAGTTATTACTCAAAATTTAATAAATAACTTCATATTTAAAAGATATAAATCACATAACTATATAAGAAATAAGTCCAAAAACACAAAAGAGTTTAACAACTCCTATAACCAAGTTCTATAACATCAAAAGAATAAAGTTTAACAACTTTTAAATGGAAATACAGCGACCTTGCGTGAGGAATTTTTTTATTTTTTTTTGGAATCTGATCCTAGTTACCTCTTTGAGGCGAGTAAGAACCCCTGGTATCCCCATGGGTTCGACTTTTTGAGCCGTCTACGGGACTAATCCAGAGTTCGGGTGCGAGTCCAAGGATTATGGTACTTATACTCCTCCCAAGATGGTGTTGGTGGGATTCGGAATTTTTTTTTTCAAATAGCTAGAATAAGATCTATGTAGCACCGACACCGACTCGGGACACGTGACACGATACGACACGACACTCCGACACGTTAATTCTAAAAAATGTTAGATTTCGACACGTTAGGACACGTTTTGATATTAAATAATATTTTTAATTTATGTAGTGTATATTATATTTAATATTCAATAATTTAACAAAAAATGAATCTAAACTTATAATATTCATAAATTTTGCAAAGAAACATAAGGTATCCCAAATATTTATATTAAACTAAATAAAATGGTAATCGCAGTACAACGAATCTAATAACTAGAATTAAAAACTCAACGCAACGCAACCTTTGAAACTTTTTTTTGAATTTTTATAACGCGTGTTGAAGTGTCGGGGAGTGTCGGGGTGTCCGAGAGTGTCGGGAAGTGTCGGACACGACACGTCAGGGTTTTTGAAGTGTCGGTGCTTCATAGAATAAGATACTATGCATTTGATTTGGGAAAATGAAAATAGGGTTTTTTTATTTTATTTTATTAAAAATATAAAAATAAAACCAATCATGAGTTAAAAGTTGACCTGGTTTGATTTTTTTGTTTAAGTAAAACGTAAAAATTTGCGTTTGTACCGTTTTTACATTTTTACACATAATTTTAACTAAGGAGAGTTTTTACTTGCATTTTAAGACGTGTCAACTTGATTAATAATCGTAAGTCTTTATATTTTTACATTAATTTTTAACAATAATGGTCCTAACATGTTTATTACATAAATTCGGTTAATTTTTTTTAAGAGCCTACTGAACTTAAAAAAATAAAACTTTAAGCCACTCAAAAAGCGTCTAGCTTCTTGGTTAAGTAAAAATAATAAAAATGACAATAATAATATTAATTTTAATAAAAATTATTATTATTATTATTATTGCTGTTGATGTATTATATTTTCATTATAACATTTGAAATCATATATTTGTAGGTTAATTGAACATTGGTTCCGTTGATTTACATAGTGACTTAGGTTTAAAGTCTTAATTTTGGACCCAATATTATCTTTGAGAGGAATTTAAAGTTTTAATTCTAGACTCGCTGTGAACTAAATGGCCTCTCGTGGAGGATACATGTGGTTTATTATATATATATATATATATATATATATATATATATGAGGTAGAATCCTTTGACACCTCATCTGAGAGCCGTTAAATTAAAAAAGATCAACGGTGTCACATGCTTACAAATCAGAGCCGTTGATCTTTCTTGATCTAACGGCTATCAGATGAGGTGTCAAAGGATCCTATAAGATGATCCTGCCTTATATATATGAGATAGGATCATTTGACACCAATGTCAAATTTTAAATTTGACACCTCATCTGAGAGCCATTAGATTAAAAAAGATCAATGGTGTCACATGCTTACAAATCAGAGTCGTTGACCTTTTTTGATCTAACGGCTCAGATAAAATGTCAAATCTCAAATTTGACACTAGTGTCAAAGGATCCTACCCCTCTATATATATATATATATATATATATATATATATATATATATATATATATATATATATATATATATATATATATATATATATATATATATATATATATATATAAAGACTTAGGTTTGTCGTAGACGTTTAATTACTTCATTATAATATAAAGGTCTTCCAGACCACCATAGAAAAAGAATTATATCAAGTTGCTCATATTTGAAAAACAGATAGGCGTGCGGATGAGAGAATGATATGATATTTGTTTTAATATAGGGATGCATGAATTCAACCCTATATTCGGTTCTAATGACGAACTTAGAATATAGAGCCTCATAAGTTGCGCTTATGTAAAAGGCAATATTTGTTTTAATATAGGGATGCATGAATTCTGCCCTGGGTTCTAACGACGAACTTAGAATATTGAGCCTAATAACAGGTTCAAAATAAATAAATTTTATTATAGAAGGGGAGATTTCCATGCTTCTTAAAAGGGGGGAAAATTTTCTATTTCTCATCTCACATAAGTAGGAATAGAGCGTAGAATCTCATTTCTCCTAAAAATGTTGTACGCACTTCAAATTTTTCTTACAAATAAAATAACGTTTTTTCAAGCAATAATATTTTGTTACCAAGTTGATAAAAAAAAAATTTCTTAGAACATTACTCCTAAGAATATACATTCATATTAAATGTATAAGATATGCATGATATAAGTTAAAATTTAATTATTTTCAAAAAAATTCTAATGAAAATATTTATATCAACATTAATTTCATTGTATTAAGTCCATATATTCAACCCTTATTCATGCGAGATTTTTTAACAAAGGAAAAGGATGATGATTATTCACAGTGAAATTTGGATATCCTGCTAAGATTTGGACGGAATTATCACTTCCTTCTTGCATTTCTTATTGTTTTGAAAAGAAAGGCATTAAAAAAAGGACAGTGAATGTATTTGATAAATAAAAAATCTGAAGAAGAGTATGGAACCTTGAAGAAGACTTTGGTTGGGGAAGGCCTGCTAAGGTGGAGAAAACATCAATCAATAGAGGTTTAAACATTGGCATAGCTGAGAGTAAGGATGGGAAGAGTGGTGTGGAAGTGGAACTTGTTCTGAATACGCATTTGATGGATCAATTTCATACTTTTTTTAATGATGGGCTATGCTTTGAGTTTTAATTGGATGATTCAGCAATTTATTGCGACAGAGAAAGTGGGGTATGCGAAACTTTCATTTTCATTTTTTTATTTTTTATTTATTTACCATTTATTAACTCTTATGAACTATTTTGTTATTTTGGATCGCATTATTGATTATTTTTCCTTATAATCTTTTATAGGTATAATTATGATAGTTAAAATCACGATTTAAATCAGTGATTTTATGATTTTACAATTTTTTTAATCAGAACGATTTCATCAAAATTACAAACGCTTTTACGATTTTATAATTTTGTTTACGTTAGGATTTTACGTTTTATGATTTTTTATACTCCTTTAAATTTTAGATAAAATTTTGATTTAAAAATGTCTACACTAACTACTTGTACTCGTTTTAATTTAGAGTAAAGACCCAAATTGGTCCATGACAAAAAACTCGGTACCCAAATTAGTCCCTCACAAAAATAAACTCATTAGATAGTCCCAACAAAGTGAAACAGGACCCACGTTAGTCCTTCTGTCAATCCAAAACTCACGGTGTCAATGACGGTGATGACGTGTCACGTTAAGTGACATGCTGGAGGCCACGTGGGTTGAAGAACGACGTCGTTTTGAGAGACTCATCCACGTTGGTCAGTATGGTCCCTAACAGTTTTAACAAAGAGGACCAGTATGGTCCCTAACATTTTTATCGGGATCCTTTTTAGTCCCTGCTAAAGTTCTGATAACACCAGTGCCACCATTTGCTATTAACACACCAGCAATGTCATTTCTCCTTGTACATGCTGATATTAGTCATGCATAACACAATCAACTTATGCATAATTCACACTATGACATTCTTAGTTTAGTCTTTATACATTGTTTCCATTCCTTTTTTATCTCCATCGAGTTTATACAACATTTTATGCAAATAAACATAACTTGAAATATATAAGTCATGCTATATACATTGCATGAACAACAATTCATTATACCAGCAAATCTCAACATAGCCACATTTTAAATTTCACTCCAGCCTACTTGCAAGATATATACATACTAGAAACACAACAATAATAGATCCAGCAAACACCCTAGCACACATACACACATGCATCATTTCCTTCTCAACCCTTTCAAAGTCTGTCTACATCTTCAATGATATGTCTTCAATCTTTATACAGTGCTCATTAATCTTTTTTGTGGTCATTCACCTCCAGCTGCAGTTCATCATTGAGCTTCATGTCCAAAAAGTTCAACTTGAACTTCATTTCAGCTACATTCAACTCCAGCTTGTTAATTGTCCAATCTTCCAGCTCCATGGTATCAGATGTAGCATCATCCACCAATGTGAAAAAGTTACGAGGTGGCTTCTTTTCCTAAACTAAATTCAAATATACAGTTAATAACATTGACATTACAAAAATAACGCATGAAGCCACATAAGAAAATCAACCTCCAAGACACTTAGAAACCCTAACAGATCATTTTTGGGTGCCCCAACTTCAAGGTGAGGTTGATTTTTTCATGCGTTATGTGTAATATGATTTATGTATTTGAAGTTATGTGTGTATATGTGTGCATGTGTTGAGAAGGAAATGATGCATGTGTGTATGTGTGCTAAGGTGTTTGCTGGTGTGTATGGGTGTTTGCTAGGGTGTTAAGAAGGAAATGATGCATGTGTGTATGTGTGCTAGGGTGTTTGCTGGTGTGTATGTGTGTATGGGTGTTTGCTAGGGTGTTGAGAAGGAAATGATGCATGTGTGTATGTGTGTATATGTGCTAGGGTGTTTGCTGGTATGTATGTGTGTATGGGTGTTTGCTATGGTGTTGAGAAGGAAATGATGCATGTGTGTATGTGTGCTAGGGTGTTTGCTGGATCCATTATTGTTGTGTTTCTAGTATGTATATATCTTGCAAGTAGGCTAGAGTGAAATTTAAAATGTGGTTCTGTTTAGATTTGCTGGTGTAATGAATTGTTGTTCATGCAATGTATGTAGCATGACTTATGCATTTGAAGTTATGTTTATTGGCACAAAATGTTGTATAAACTCGATGGAGATAAAAAAAGGAATGGAAACAATGTATAAAGACTAAACTAAGAATGCCATGGTGTGAATAAGCTGAAGTTGATTGTGTTATGCATGACTAATATCAGCATGTACAAGGGAAAATGACATTGCTGGTGTGTTAATAGCAAATGGTGGCACTGGTGTTAAGAGAACTTTAGTAGGGACTAAAAAGGACCCCGATAAAAATGTTAGGGACCATACTGGTCCCCTTTGTTAAAACTGTTACGGACCATACTGACCAACGTGGATGAGTCTCTCAAAACGACGTCGTTCCTCAACCCACGTGGCCTCCAGCATGTCACTTAACGTGACACGTCATCACCGTTATTGACACCGTGAGTTTTGGATTGACAGAAGGACTAACGTGGGTCCTGTTTCATTTTGTTGGGGACCATCTAACGAGTTTATTTTTGTGAGGGACTAATTTGGGCACCGAGTTTTTTGTCGGGGACCAATTTGGGTCTTTACTCTTTAATTTATTTATTTATCCAATCAGATGAAATCCACGTTGTATATACGCAAGAAGGAGTGTAAATAGTTTAGGTTAGATTAGGCTTTGACTTAAATAAGTCAGACCTGTATAAAAAAATATTGGGTTTGACTTAGCCTGCTAGCCTATGTAGACCCAAAATTATAAATCTGGTCTGACTTATATTTAAAAAAATACAAATTTTGACTATAACCTATACCCGATTAATTTATCAACTATTAAATGCATAACTAAAATAATATTATTTTATTATTTAAAATTATTAAAATAATTTTTTTATTTATTTTATTTTAAATAAATAATATGATATAAACGAACTTATAAACCTATAGCTCGGATGCATAAAAACATAGATTCATACATACCAGTCTAATATAAATTAGGTCATAAACTCTTACAGATAGACCAGATCTGATCTATATAAATTCGATGATAGATTCTCACAGACCGGTCTTATCCATTTGCAGGCTGTAATTAATTTTTCTTTACTCCATCAAGAGAAAAATCTCCCATATTTCACTTTGTCGGTGGCAATAAGTTGCTGAATCATCAAAACGTAGGATCCTCAGTGAAATCACAGCCCTTCATGAAAAAAAGTACGAAAGAGATCCATGACATGTTTATTCAGAACGAGCCCCACTTCAACACCACTCTTCCCATTCTTGCTTTCGGCCATGCCAATGGTTATACCTCTATCCACCGAAGTTATCTCCACCTTAGCAGGCCTTCCCCAACCAAAGTCTGTCTCGTAAACTCCAAACCTGTTCGACCCTGCAACTCCCATTGCTTTAACTCCCTCTCTAGACAGAGACACAAATTTAGAAAACACTGTCTCTATTCCATCAAGAGCTCCTTTATCCAACATTCTTATTTTACTATAAATCTTCTTTGCAACAATGACCACCCCATCTTCTTTTGTAAAGTCATCTTGCTGTGTATCCACCATATGAGAACACACACAATTGCCAACATAATTCTCAGGGATTGGAGGCTCTAACCGAGCCCTGCAATCCGTAGAAAATGCAAAAGCAAATTTTTGTTTATCCCTTTCGGCTTCTTGAATTGCTTTAGCTATACAGACAGAAACATAAGCACAGGTAAGAACAAAAGTTGACAAAGTAGTTGGCTTTGAAGAAGCCATTGATTGTTCTCCTTCCACCATATCCCACTTGGATAACACCCTTTTCTTTATATTCTCCAAATCTCCACGTGTGAGCTCGAACGTGCCTCGAACTGAATGCTCCACGAGTGGTGGAAACATATTCGACATAATCTTTAGGCTTCGCCCGTTGCTGTTATCAGTGGGGTCCAATACAGATGAGATTTCTTTCCAATTGTTTATGAACAAAGAGTCAAGGCCATTTGGATCTTTGATGACTTCCCTATCAAAGAAGGGCTCTAAACTTTGCACCAAAGATGGTGATTCTTCACCGGATTTACATAGAGAAGCCCAGGCCTTGATGAACATAGTTGAAGATTTTCCATCAAGAACAGCATGGTGGGTGCTGATTCCGATGCAAAATCCGCTCTTTGGAAACAGAGTTATCTGCAGGGAGATAGCAGATGCAAGAGATTCTGATGATTCCAAATTGGGTACCAAAGACCGAGATTCTATGGCTTCACGGGGTGAATTATCCAAGATATACTTGAAGTCTGCATCACACTCTGCAAGAGCCAAGGAAACACCATCACCAGGATTATATTGGATGAAGGGTTTGTGTGAATCAGAAGGCCAAACGATGTTACCAGCTAAAGGGAGGAAGTGTTGGAGGACAAGAGAGAGTGAGGTTTTGAGTTTTGGAACCACTTTTTCAAAGAAAAAAGATGGGTTTGAATGAGGAAGAGGAAGGGAGTAGAAGAAGATGCGCTCAACTGGATGGAACCTGAGCCAAAAGAGATCAAAGAAGGTGAGAGGGAGAGAGAACTGGGTTGAAGATGGAGGAGCAACAAGAGCGTGCTCATGGATTTTGATGGAGATGTTTGGAGAAGCCATGTGAAAGAAACAGAGGAAATGGTTGCTTGGTTATCCGTTTGAACTGCTATGGGTGGGGGTAGCTAAATACTTTGATATCTGTCGTTGCATTCATTTATGGGTTTTATAAATGTCGTTGCATTCATTTTGCGTGCCAGACTTTGTTTTTATTGCGGGGCTCCACAGAATAAACCCTTAATTTATTATATGATTGGCATAAACTTGTCAAGAATGTAGTTTTGTTCCTCACTCAACGTATATCGAACGTTAAGATTATTCAATGAAAAGACCAATAAAGTTCTGGAGGTATCAGTTGCACAGGCAAAGATTGACACGACTTTTAGTTTTGGTGGTCATTGTATTTTTTATTTTGGATACATTGTATTTATTTTGAAAACTACGTTGAACGTTCTCAAAATCTTAATGATTAAAAGTTCTTAATTTCTTTTTTATAAATAATAGTGTGAATAAATTAATTATAATTTCCAACAAATATCTTATACAATAAGTATTTAATAACTACAATGAGATAGTTCAATTTAATAATTACTTATTTTAATATTGATTCTCTTTTCGATTTTATTATTATTGATCCACTTTTGTATGATTGTGGTTATGATATATAATCATGTGATTTTTCACATAAAAGATCTAGATCCTTGATGATGTTGATTATAATAATCCAAATAATTAAATTATATTAATAGAAAATTAAAACACAATTAGAGAGTTAATTAAATAAAAATGCTAATTTTAAGGCTAAGTCAATACACGTATATAATCGCAAATCAAAACAAGAAAGAGATAAAGAAAAAAATTGGAGACACAAATTTATCTTTTTTTTTTGGTAATCTTATCTTATTTTATTTTTTGATAAATTGGAGACACAAATTTATCTTATTTTTTTAATACGTGGTACGTCTAGATATTATATTGCTCTGACCACACTAGTTATAAAATATTCAATTTATAATGTGAATATAAATAGGTTTATAAATTATTCGTAAGCTCAAAGACAAATTACATAAAAAAGAAAAAAAAAAATTATTGTTAAAGGAGAATTAAGCTCAAAGACAAATTAAGAAAACATAAGTTAAATGAAAATAAACAAAAAGAAAATAAACTCTAAGACATCAATTGCCCCGAGAGTGGGAGTGGTTGTATTATATACTTTTTGGACGCTATATAATAAGAAAATAAATCACTGTTTGGGGCCAATTCATAATCACTGATTTAAATATTATAAACTTTTTTTTTCTCTTATCTCATCTCATCATTAATGAGTGATTATGATCAAATAATATCATCACATAATCACTTTTTCATAACTCTCTCATAAAACTTAGGCTCAGTGCCGTAAAATAAGTATTATTGCATGAATTAATTGGAAATATTTCCAATGAGATGACTACAAAAATAAGAAAACAAAAAGGATTTATTGTTTCTGAGATAAATTTATCTTCTTGTTTTAAAAAAAAAAAAAAATTATCTTCTATACACATAAAAGTACATGAAATCAATTTTTTCTTTCTCCCTCTTCTTACCATATGAATTCCACATACTTTTATGTGTGTAAGAAATAAATTTATCTCATATAATATAATATAAGAGACACCAAACCCAAACAAAATCAAAGCCTCGTCAACCTTTGCTGCTCACACTTTTTTGTGTGTGTGCTTATGATATACTAATTTGCCGTTTAAGATCAAACTTTAGGAACAAAAAACAAACATTAATAAATAATAACCACGGACATTCTTGTATTAGATCCCCGAATTATTTATTATTCCAATGAAATTAACGCCGGCATCAAGTCATTTAGCTCCTTGCATTCAAAACTTCACATACTTAAATGGATTAGCAAGCCCTGCCAAGAATGAAAACCTAAACAGTATTGAAACAGGTCTCACCCAATTTTTCTGGGGCTAAGCATTTTCTTCTAACACCACTTCCTCTGTTTCACATGGCTCCTCACAAGAACAACAACAACAATATCAAAATTCATGAGCACAGCTATGTTGCTCCTCCATCATCTGCAACCGAAACATCTATTCCTCTCACTATCTTTGACATGTTATGGCTCAGGTTCCATCCAGTTGAGCGTGTCTTCTTCTACTCCCTTAACGATTCACACTCATCAGACCCATCTTTTTTCTTTGACAAAGTGGTTCCAAGACTCAAAACCTCACTCTCTCTCACCCTCCAACACTTCCTCCCTCTAGCTGGCAACATGGTTTGGCCTTCTGATTCGGAAAAACCCATCATCAAATACACCCCCGGTGATGGTGTTTCAATGGTCATTGCAGAGTCTGATGCTGACTTCAACCATATCATGGATAACTCACCCCATGAAGTGGTAAAGTCTCGTTCTTTAGTACCCCACTTGGAATCATCAGATTCTCTTGCTTCTGTTATCTCTCTACAGATAACTCTATTTCCAAACAGTGGATTTAGCATCGGTATCAGCACCCATCATGCTGTTCTTGATGGGAAATCTTCGACTATGTTCATCAAGGCATGGGCTTCTCTATGTCAAAACTGTGAAGAATCACCATCTTTGGTGCCAGAGTTAGTGCCCTTCCTTAACAGGGAAGTCATCAAAGATCCAAGTGAACTTAGAATCACGTTCACAAAAAATTGGACAGAAACCTTGTCCAAAATGTTCCCTAAAGATAACAGTGATGGGCGATGCTTGAAGATTCTACCATTCCAACCAAAACTAGAGGACACAGTTCGAGCAACGTTCGAGCTCACACGAGGAGATTTGGAGAAGATAAAGGCAAAGGTATTATCCAAGTGGGACGCAGTGGAAGAAGGAGCACAATTATCAAAGCCACAAACTTTATCATGCTTTGTTCTCACATGTGCTTATGTTTCTGTCTGCATTGCTAAAGCTATTCATGGAGTTGAAAAGGACAAAGATAAGTTCGCTCTTGCATTCGCGGTGGATTGCAGGGCAAGATTAGAGCCTCCAATCCCTGAGAACTATTTTGGTAACTGTGTGTGGGGTCATTTCATTGATACACAGCCAAGGGATTATACAAAGGAAGATGGGGTCGTCATTGTTGCTAAGTGCATTCAAAATAAAATAAAAAGCTTTGATAAGGGAGTTTTTGGAGGAACCGAGGATGGGTTTTCTAGAGTGAAGGCTTTGCAAAGTGAGGGAGCTGAAGTGATGGGACTAGCAGGGTCAAATCGATTTGGTGTTTATCGTACTGATTTTGGTTGGGGAAGGCCTGCAAAGGTGGAGATAATATCAGTGGATAGAGGTTTAACCTTTGGCTTGGCAGAGAGTAAGGATGGGAAAGGTGGGGTTGAAGTTGGGCTTGTTCTGAATAAAAATGTTATGGAACACTTCAATACTTTATTTCATGGAGGACTACGCGTTGATTGATTGGAACTATTGCAAGAAAAAGGGAACTACCCCATTAATATAGGTTTGAGTTTGTATTCAATAGCAAAAGGACATAAGCACAACTACTCTTTCTGAATATGCAATAACTGTTCTCCCTTAAGTGTATTTTTTTTTTTGGTTCCCCTTAATGAATTCGGGTCGTACTGTTTCAAACGCTTCAGATTACAGCTAAAATTTATTTGAAATCACAATCTGTTTTTATTGCAATTAAGTACTCTGAAGTATTATTTTTTTATAATTTTAATTGAATAAGATGCTACCGACGCGGTATTATCCCTCTCATAGTCGTTGCTCTCTTCTGTCTTCTCTAACTTAAGCATGAAATGCTGTACTGGTACACCACCCCATTTGTCTCCGCTAGTATTTTTTTAAGAAGATCTGGAGCACACTGCATAAGAAAACAAATAAAGAATGTCGTGACGTATCTAACAAAGTCCAAAATCTCGAAACACCATGTATTGGAAGAGGTAAACTCCTAATTCCTAGCTTCAACATGATCAACGTTAAGAAAAACAACTGAACAATTTAAAGTGAACTTTCATGAGCTTTCGGTTAACAATTAAGTTTTGAGTTGAATTGATTTTTTATATGATTTTAAAGTGTAGGTATTTTGGGTACAATCTTTGCCATATAATATACTTGGATTAGAAGTCTGGGTTACCATATTATCTTTGCCATATAATATACTTGCCACATAATATGCGCAAAAATGAATTGATTTTTTTATATAATTTCAGAATCTGGGTGTTTTTAATATACTTTCTTATAAAAGCCCAAGAAGTCTGGGTACAATCTCTGTAGCTTTTATGAGCTTTCACATTACAACTTAAGTTTTGAGTTGAATTGATTTTTTATATAATTTCAGAGTTTAAATGTTCTGGGTGCAATCTTTGCCGCCTCCCATTTTTGTGTGTGTAGATTTTCTTAACATAGACGGGGATCTTATGCATAATCCATCTTTCAAGTTTAATATATGAGAGAGCATGTTATACTTCTTTACATGGTATTAGAACCTTGGTATTCCAAATTCGATCTTCGTCTCCTCCCATTTTCTTTATGAAATTTCTTAATATAAATAGATACATGATGCATCATCCCATCTTTTATGTCTAATAAACTTTTTTGTAAGAAAGTATATTAAAAATAGGTTTATCATCTATCATTTAACATGACCAGAAAAACTTTTCTACACTCACAACATTTTGTGGGGCCCCCAGCACAAAAAAAATTCTGGCACGCAAAAGGAATTTCTATAACATTACACAATCATTTTTCTACAATATAACTCTTATAAAACCCATTAAAAATAGGGGTTTGATTTTCTCAAGTTAAATGAGAATCCAATTCTCATGTTATAGAGATAAAAAGCATGTCGGACCCATGTGTTAGAAAAAATTATATATATGACCCATGTCAGCACGGAAATCGAAGGGTATGTACGAAAATTTGAATTCTCATATTAAATTAGAATTATAAAACCCTTAAAAATATATAAAACGATTAATATAACTTCAACGAATAATTTAAACTTTTGACTTCAATTTATTCTTGCACATGCATGAGTCATAACCATCTTCGCACGTTCACGCACTTAATTATATTATTGTTTATAGTAGAAAAGGACAATCATTTTAAATAAAAAAATACCATACCACGGGAAAGCAAAAATGACTTACGAGGTGGGCACGTCTCATTTGTGTCTTTATTCAATAATTGAGATGAAGAAAGTGCGTTAAAAAAAATTTAATTGTGCGTCTCTCTCTATATATAAAATATTTATTCATTTAAATGATATATAATTATATTATTTTAAGAAAAAATACAACTTAATATTTATTTAAAATTTAAATTTAAAATAAAAATCACTCACTTTTTCTCCGATAATTTATATTGCTTACATTTTTTCTCATTTAAAATTACATAAATTATATATATATATATATATATATATATATATATATATATATCATTTTAAATGCACACTCACACATATATATATATATATATATATATATATATATATATATATACATATATATATTTATCTATTATTTTAAAAACATAATTTTATATCATTTAAAGTGAAATTACGATGTTTTGATATTTTTGTTTACTCTCTCTCTTCTGATTTCGTAGAGGACTGAGAGTAAAAAATTCAACATGTACTAAAATACAATAATTTCACTTAAAATAATATAAACTTGTGTTTATCAAAAAAAAAAAACAATAACATAAACTCGTATCTTTTAAAATAACAAAAAAATTCCTTAAACCACTAAACACAGAGACATTTTGAAAGGGGTTATTCTTAATTAGTAATTTTGAATTTCAATTCTAAATATATAGCTGTGACAAAATTTACTTCAAATCAGATTAGTTAGATTAATCAATAAACCCACTCAGAAATCCAAAATAATATTAAGAAAATATTACTCTATATAATAATAATTTTTTATTTTTATACTGATGGTCATTTAATAAATTCAAGAAAATAAACAACTTAACAAGTAAATTTCTATGTAAATAAGAATAAGATAATATAAAACAGAATAGATTTTTTAAATGATGACTAATAATAAATAATCTCAAATTAAAAGTACTACTACTAAAATTAAAGTTCTAAATTAAAATCCTAAGATCACGTATCCAGAATACAACACATAATCACTGGCTTCATTCATAAATTTTCCAAAATATTTGTTGTTATCCTAGCTATCCATTGTATTTTTAAACTAAGTTATTTCATTCTTAATTTTTTTCAAAATAATTATTGACATATTCATCAATCAAGTTTCAAAACCTAACTTATACGGAGTCACAATAAAAAATATAAGAAAATCTTATTATTAGCAAAAAAATTAGACTTTAATTTAAAGGATCATTAGCAAAAATTTTGCAGTTTAATAACTTAATACTTAACCCATGTTTTATGAGTTTGTGTGATTATCAACTTAACCTAATCTATGAACCCAATCTATCCAGTTATTTAGGTTGAGTTGTATGAAAAATCGAGTTTATAAGTTCACTAAATCCATTTAACTCACCTATAACCTAACAATCCTTCTGGCGCTAATTCCGTCAAATTTTGATAATAAGCACTACGTGGTGTATTCACTAAATAACCACACGAGATTAAGGGAATTTAATTATTTTAATACAATTTAAAAATCAAAATATCAAATTGATTTAAAAGGGAGATATTTTACCAGAATAATGTAATAAGATGTGCTCATTTGTTGTGTGTTCAAGTGTATAATGCACAACTCGCAAATAAATGAATCAAGGTCTACTTCACGGCGCTTACTATGAGACATGCATTGGGGGTTCATGCATTCTAGTATGAATGGGAATGGGATTACTTGTACAATTCAAACCCCCTGCCTTCATCGCCGCTCCTAATTTCAAGTCACCAAGTCAAGTATTCAATGCATGTGTCTGACTTTAACACAAATACTTTATGGATTTTATAAATTTTTTGAGAATTTGAATTTTTTTCTGCACATCATTCAATTTTTGTATCAATGTAAGTCCTACACATAATTTTTTCTAACATACGGGTCTACATATTTTTTATCATTACATCATGAAAATTCAATTATTATGTTAAATGAGAAATATAAAACTCATACTTTATATAGATTTAATATTTATCATATTATAAGAGAGAATTATTTTATAGATACATATGAAAGTATATATATGAAAGTATATGAGATTTATTTACAAACTTTTATATGTATCTAAAGATAATTTTATTTTTTATAACACGAAAAATATTAAATCCTATTTCATACCTACCATGTTAATATTTAGATAAAACATTTTATTTTTCATCAATTTATTAATTTATTTTTTTTTTAAAAAATGTACAAAAGTCAATTCTTCCTTCTATGGTATTGGCGGTACCTAATAATTTCTCTGTCTCTCCTTGTCCGGAGGGTAATCAATGGTTTCGGCGGATATAGAAAATAAAATTTTCTTTGACTTGTGGGCCGGACTATTATGATATTATCTACTTTAGGAAATGGAACTGCTTGAGCAAGACGCTAATAATTTTAAGACACCATCAAATCTAAGGCACTTTACCTATAGGTACGTGGACAATTTGATTTGTCTCTCCATATATCTGATTTGACTCATCATAAATAAAAGATGTGTTTTAAATTTTAAAAATGAAGTACAAAATTATGGTTTTTGATAAAAAAAGATTACGAGAACTAATTTCAACAAGTTTGTAATTAAATATGAGAAATATTTTTCTCATTTCGTTTGAGATAACTATCTCATTTTATACATTTATTGAATTTTGTGCTAGTTTTTTCCTCTCTTTTTTGTTATAAAGTGTGAATCCCACATATTTATCTCACACATATGAGAGATCTATTTCAAGTAACATGAGATTAATAATTCCCAATAAATATACACTTACATGTTTTTATCACAATTTTAATCGTTAATTTTCAATTAATAATTGAATCCTTCTTTTTATCTTCTAAAATAGATTCCAGCAGTGGATATCAATTGATTGTGAGCGTGCAAATTTTCTTTCCATAAAGATCCATATGTACAAAAAAAAAAAAACAATGCAATGTATTACTTAATACGTCGAGTAATTTTCACCAAAAAAAAAAAATACGTCGAGTAATACAATACTTTACAGACAGTTTTTGTTTTTGTTTTTTTTTCCCAAACTCCAAAGAAAATCGAAAACGACAAATAATTAAAAGTGAAATAGTAGTGCTATGTCACATAAGACCACTATCTCATGTTACATATCCAAAAAAAAAAAAAATTCGAAAACGACAAATAATTAAAAATTGTAAACTTCGCGAATCTTTCTAGAAGCACATAAGAAATGCAGACCGTAAGAGCCAAGCAAAGGGTGGAATTTTGTTACACAATAGGACAATAACCTTCCAAGCAATTAAAACAAGGGTACAAAATATAAATGATTTTTTTTTTTTGTTGTAGAATATAAATGATTTAATTGATGGAAAATGTGTTAGTGTTTTTTTTTTGGTAATTTAAGTGTTTGTCTTTCCTTAGTGAAAAACATTTGTCTTTTAAATGACATAACTGATGTCATTTTACTCTCATAAATAAGTGGGACTCATATTTTTATTCACTCTCTATTTTTTCTTTATGTATCTCTTTACATTCTTTCAAATGATACATATTTTTCCCTTAATAATGATATGAAAAACAAGGAATGATATCTACATAACTCAATGGATAATAAGCTACGACTGACGAAAAATAAAAGGCAAAAGAAAAAACAAATAAATAACAATTAAGTAAATTATCATGGCAAAATTTTAAAGGAGACTGAAATTGCTTAAATAAAAATAACACCTATATATTAAATAAATAAAAAAATTGACTGATTCAATTTTTTCAAAAAGTAATACATATCTCTCTTAATTTCTAAATTTAAATTTTTTAAATTAATTATAAGTAATTTTATGATTTATTTATTTTTTAAAAATGTTATCTAAATTTTAAAATACCAATATAATATATGAAAATTTGCTAGATTGATATTTGAATCCCTCTCTGATTATACATGAAGAGATGCTCCTTGCAGAAATGATTTAGCATGAACCTTTTAGATATTGATGTTGATTTTGAAAGCTTTTGGCTTTAGAAGTAAGTTGTGAAAACGATAACTCCAGAAATCAAAAGGAATGTATGATATGACCAAATAACTTAATAATTCCACATCAAAACATTCCAGATAAGAAGTTATTAAAAGATAAAGCAAAAACAACAAAAACTCAAGATTGAAGTCCTTTAACAAAGAGAGAAGCAAAGGCCTCCATTGCTTCTTTCTTGGACACCAAACTAATCTCAACTCCATCACCAATTTTGCTATCAGAGAGACAAAATGCTCCAGTTCTATCTATAGACGCCATCTCCACCTTCTTTGGTCTTCCCCAACCAAAATCACAATTGTAAACCTCAAACTTGGGTGACCCAGCAGCACCAATCGTCTTCACATCAGTGGCAAAACCATCAATCAACCATGATGACCAATTTTCTGCTCCACTCAGCACTCCATCCTTCAAAGTTCCCAAAGCTGCACTCAGTGCTTCCACAGCCACAATTACTCCATCTTCCCCCATTAATTCTCTCGTTTCACAAACTGTGAGTCTTGCCCCAATGCAATTTCCAAAATATGTTGGAGGAAGAGGTGGTTCCAAGCGAGACCTGCAATCAATATTCAGAGCCAACATAACTCTTCTGTTTTGAATTTCCTCAGCTTTCACCCTGCAAACCCATGCATAAGCTATAGATAATACAAAAGTTGACAAGTGAAGATTCCCTTTCTGTTTTGACACAACAAATTGTTTGAGCTTTTCAATATCTGAGCGAGACAATTGAAACAAGCCTCTAATTGCCTCTTCTGGAACTTGGAGATCCCAAACCATGAAGCTTCTGTTGTTGGGTCCACCTTGATTTAACCAGTTACTTACATATTTAGCCTCTATTTCATTATTGTCTTTGATCATGTCCCTATCATAGAAAGGACTCAATTCAGGTGGCAAACAAAAGGGTGATTCTGATTCTGATTCTGATTTTGATTCTCCTAGCCTGCTGCATAGATAAGCCCAAGATTTGATAAACGAAGTTGAAGTCTTGCCATCAAGAACAGCATGGTGAGAGGTGATTCCAATGGAGAATCCAGAGTTTGGAAATAGAGTGACCTGAAGGGCTAACACAGTAGCTTGTTCATGGGATATGATCAAGTGGGGTACAAGATGGTGACTTTGTGTCGCTTCACAAAGGTTTGAACCTGCTAGATAGTTGAAATCAGCATCAGATTCAGCCACAGTGAAGTAAACAGTGTCACCTGTGTTGTACTTGATGATGGGTTTATTGGAGTCAAGGGGCCAAGTGAGGTGACCGGCAAGAGGGAAGAAGTAGCCAAGTGCAAGAGACAGAGAGCGTTTGAGTTTGGGAAGAAGGGTGTTGAAGAAAAGAGTGGTTGGATGAGGGAATTCATAGAAGAAAACGCGTTCAACAGGAGGTAACCTTAACCAGAGTAAGTCAAAGAAGGTGAGGGGAAGAAGTGATGTTTGATTAGGTAAGTTTTCTGATTCAGAAGCTGGTGCTACTCTCAAAACTTCTACGATTTTCATAGCTTCTTGTACCTTGGTTGGAACAAATTTGAGAACACAAGACACAGGTGTTTTTCTTTTTCTTTTTGTCAGAGCTGATAACGCTACCTATGTACTGTTTTTATGAGCTGTAAGCAGTTTTTAACTTTTTATAATCAAAACGAGGTTTGACCTTTTAACAAAGTGGGTACCAATAAAAGGTTTCACCAAACACACCTAAGATTTTTCTCACAAACCCAAATCACCTGACATTCACGAGATTCGTAAGGAAGGCAGAGAAGACGAACAAAATTTGCAAGCAATTGAAGGTTCAGAAGGGAAGATTTGCAAAAAGATGGACAGGATTCTCGAACAGGGTTCACTCCTCTTTTCTTTCTTATTACCCCCTTCCTATGTTGTTTTGAAGGTATTGTTCATTGTATTGTCTCTCCGCATTAAGGATTATAGCTGCTCAATTTTGTTGTCTCTATCTTTGTTTTTTTGTTTGACATAGTAAATGAATACATAAAGGAAAGGCTGATAATTACCTATTAAATAAATCATTAGCCGGCTGGGTGCAAAGAACTTTCTTTGTTTTTTCTTTACATAATTAAGGTCGTTTTAAATATTTTATGCAAAGTTAACTTTATACTAAGGGTGGTCAACTGTATAATATACAATTTTTGTTGATGTCACTTGACATAATGGTACTCGATGAAGTACGGATATTTGTAAAAATAGAAAGAGTCGGGTCCGATACGCTCCAACACAGCGACACGCTCCGACACGATGTCTGACATGTGGTTGACTTTTTCCGACACGTTGACCATTCCGACACGCGAATTTGACCGTGTTCGACACGGTCAAATGGCATTTTCGTAATTTTTTAATTTCTTTAAATTTCTTTTTTAAATTTTAATTTTTTTAAAAAAATTAAAATATATTAATAAAGCTTCCACCTTATCATATCAATCTTATTATTTTGTCTTTTTTCCCTTAAGTAGATAAGATATCATCTCAGCATCATTGTTGTCAATTCTTATTACGCTCTTGTTGTACCTCATTCTCTCTGATCTCTCTCTAATATGATTTGTTCTCTCTATCTGATATTATATCTCTCATTCCAGTTTTTATTTTTTTTATTAAAGCTTCCATCTTTATAACGTGTTGATCGGTATTATTAATTTAGTTTCATTTATTTGTTAATTATTAAATATTAAATGAAATATACACTATATGAATTAAAAATATTATTTAAAATTAAAACGTGTCCCAACATGTTAAAATCCATAACTTTTTAGGATTGGCATATCGAAATGTCGTTTCATGTCACGTGGATGGTGGTAACCAACAAATGCCTTGCTGCCGGCTGATTTTCAAAACAGATTGATTTCTTATTTATTAAAAATAATAGAGAACTATAGAAATAATAGCTTACTCGATGGTTTTCTGCATAGTTGATACTGGCTGATTTTATTTTTTAGGAATTAATATTTGGTATGGATTAAAAATTTTGTCCGGCTCCTCTGTTGACTTGACAAGCTCTTGTTAGTTGTGTTCAGTAGCGGACTCAGAAAATTTTATTCATATCTGCACAGGCTGGGATTCAGGGATAGTGTCTCTGAATTTTTTTTTAAATAAAATTTTAAATACATTAAAAAATAAAACAATATAAACAAGAAAGAAAATTCAACTTAATATATAAAAAGATAATAATCAAAAGTCAACTGATTATCTCAAAAAAAAAAAAAAAAAGTCAACTGGTTTTATCATATGGACCAAATTGGGATCCAGAAATTTATATAATGTATTAGCGAGCCCTACCAAGAATGAAAACCTAAACAGGCCTTACCCGATTTTTCTGGGGCTAAGCACTTTCTTCTAACACCACTTCCTCTGTTTTGCATGGCTCCACACAAGAACAACAACAACAACATCAAAATTCATGAGCACAGCTATGTTGCTCCTCCATCATCTGCAACCGAAACATCTATTCCTCTCACTGTCTTTGACATGTTATGGCTCAGGTTCCATCCACTTGAGTGTGTCTTCTTCTATTCCCTTAACGATTCACACTCATCAGACCCATCTTTTTTCTTTAACAATGTGGTTCCAAGACTCAAAACCTCACTCTCTCTCGCCCTCCAACATTTCCTCCCTCTAGCTGGCAACATCGTTTGGCCTTCTGATTCGGAAAAACCCATCATCAAATACACCCCTGGCGATGGTGTTTCAATGGTCATTGCAGAATCTGATGCTGACTTCAACCATATCATGGATAATTCACCTCATGAAGTGGAAAAGTCTCGTTCTTTAGTACCCCACTTGGAATCATCAGATTCTCTTGCTTCTGTTATCTCTCTACAGATAACTCTGTTTCCAAACAGTGGATTTAGCATCGGTGTCAGCAACCACCATGCTGTTCTTGATGGGAAATCTTCAACTATGTTCATCAAGGCATGGGCTTCTCTATGCCAAAACTGTGAAGAATCACCATCTCTGGTGCCAGAGTTAGTGCCCTTCTTTAACAGGGAAGTCATCAAAGATCCAAGTGAACTTACCATCATGTTCACAAAAAATTGGACAGAATCAATGTCCAAAATGTTCCCTGAAGAAAACAGTGATGGGCGATGCTTGAAGATTCTACCATTCCATCCAAACGTGGAGGACACAGTTCGAGCAACGTTCGAGCTCACACGAGGAGATTTGGAGAAGATAAAGGCAAGGGTATTATCCAAGTGGGACACGGTGGAAGAAGGAGCACAATTATCAAAGCCACATACTTTATCATCCTTTGTTCTCACATGTGCTTATGTTTCTGTCTGCATTGCTAAAGCTATTCAAGGAGTTGAAAAGGACAGAGATAAATTCGCTTTTGCATTCGCGGTGGATTGCAGGGCAAGATTAGAGCCTCCAATCCCTGAGAACTATTTTGGTAACTGTGTGTGGGGTCATTTCATTGATACACAACCAAGGGATTATACAAAGGAAGATGGGGTCGTCATTGTTGCTAAGTGCATTCATAATAAAATAAAAAGCTTTGATAAGGGAGTTTTTGGAGGAACCGGGGATGGGTTTTCTAGTGTGAAGGCTTTGCAAAGTGAGGGAGCTGAATTGATGGGACTAACAGGGTCAAATCGATTTGGTATTTATCGTACTGATTTTGGTTGGGGAAGGCCTGCAAAGGTGGAGATAATATCAACGGATAGAGGTTTAAGCTTTGGCTTGGCAGAGAGTAAGGATGGGAAAGGTGGGATTGAAGTTGGAGTTGTTCTGAACAAAAATGTTATGGAACACTTCAATGCTTTATTTCATGGAGGACTACGCGTTGATTGATTGGAGCTATTGCATGAAAAATGGAACTACCTCATCACTATATGTTTGAGTTTGTATTCAATAGCAAAAGGACATGAGCACAACTACTCTTTCTGAATATGCAATAAGTGTTCTCCTTTAAGTGTATTTTTTTTTGGTTCCCCTTAATAAATTCAGGTCGTACTGTTTCACAATCTGGTTTTATTGCAATTAACTACTCTCAAGTATTATTTTTTTATAATTTTAATTGAATACGAAGCTACCTGCTCCGTATTATTCATCTCATATTCGTTGCTCTCTTCTGTTTTCTCTAACTTAAGCATGAAATGCTGTACTGGTACACCACCCCATTTGTCTCCACTAGTATTTTTTAAGAAGATCTGGAGCACAGTATAAGAAAACAATGTCGTGAGCCGTGACGTATCTAACAAAATCCAAAATCTCGAAATTAAACAACATACATATGGGTTTATCATCTATCATTTAACATGACCACATAAACTTTTCTACATTCACAATATTTTGTGGAGCCCGTAGCAAAAAAAAAAATTCCGGCACGCAAAACGAATCTCTATAACATAACACAATTACTTTTCTTACAACATAACTCTTATAAAACCCCATATATATATATATATATATATATATATATATATATATATATATATATATATATAGGAAAGTTATAGTTGAAACTTTTTTTTACGACCTCTTACAAACATACCTTATCACCGTTGATTTCCGCCCATCAACGGTTATTATTTTAGCAAATTAAATTAATTAATTAATTATTAATTTGTAATAAATAATAACCGTTGATTAACGGAAATCAACGGTGATAAGGGATGGTTGTAAGAGATTGTAAAAAAAAAAGTTGTAACTATAACCTTCCCCTATATATATATATATGAGAAGTGATATTCTTACTACCAAAATTTTCTACTACCAACTTACTTTCTATCTAATCACCGTTAGATCTACATTTTCTCTCTCTTCGTAAACTTTATATATATATATATATATATATATATATATATATATATATATATATATATATATATATATATATATATATATTGGAAGAGGTAAACTCCTAATTCCTAGCTTCAACATGATCAACGTTAAGAAAAACAACTGAACAAGACCAACCTCAAGATGGAAAAGAAGTTTTAGTAACTCCATAAACACCATCCAATCCTGTTTTAGCAACACAGTAAGCAAGAGGCCAATGTGATTATTGCATGTCAAGTATATAAATACGAGAAATTAAAGTTTTGACTTGAATTAGATTTTTTATATGGTTCAACAGTCTTGGTGATTTGGGTACTGCCGCCTCTCAATTTTTTTTTTTTTTTATAGAACTTTTTAGTATAGGTAGGGGTCTAATGTATCATCCATCTTTAAAGTTTAACGGGCTCTTTTTATGAGAGAGCATGCTAGAGATAAATAAAACTATTAAAGTAAACTCATCCAACAGCTTGGTTCTTTACATGATATTAGAGCTTGATATTCCGAATTCGGTCTTCTCCGCCTCCCAATTTTTGTGTGTGAAATTTCTTAGCATAAATAAGCTGGTGTTAGAGAATAATATAAAAGTATTAAAAAAACCCTTACCTATAGCCTTAAGGTTTTTTGTTGAAGTGGTTCTTTAACTTAGTATCAGAGCTGAAGTGGCCACAAGGTCACGATCCTCACAATGGAATTAAAAAAAAAATAAAAGGCAGACCAAAAAATGAGCTTGTACAGCACAAGGCAGACCAATAATAGGCTTGTGCCATATTCCACGCTTCAAACCCAAAGTCCTCTTACGTGAGGAGGTGTGTTATAGAATAATATCAAAGTATTAACAAGGCTCTTTCCTATAACCTTAAGGTTTTGAGTTGAAGTGGTTCTTTAACTGCTGGACCTGATGTACCATTCCATCTTTTATGTTCAATTGAATTTTTTGTTAAGAAAATATATTAATATATTAAAAATATATAAAATCTTCCGATTAATAATTTAAGGAAAAAATGTTTATCATTTTAAATGACACAATTTATATCATTTTACTCTTACAAAGAAGTGGGACCCACACCTTTATTTTTTTGTCAACTCTCTCCTCTTTTATCTATCTCTTTCTCTCTCTTAAAATGACACAACTTTACTTCCTTTAAAATGATACACACTTTACTTATAATTTAAACTTTTTACTTCAATTGATTCTTGCGCATGAAAGGGGGCAGCTCACTCATCTAGTCATATCGGCTCATGCATGAGTCATGACCATCTTCGCACATTCACGCACTTAAATTATATTATTTTGAAGTAGAAAAGGACAATCATTTTAAATAAGAAATACCATGCCACGGGAAAGCAAAAATGACTTAGGAGGCGGGCACGTCTCATTGGTGTCTTTATTCAATAATTGAGATGAAGAAACTGCGTTAAAAAATTTTAATTGCGTCTCTCTCTCTCTCTTTCTCTAGTGGTGGAGCCAGGCTCCAACCGACGGATCAAAAAATTATATGTGTATTTATTTTTTTAATTTTAGTTAGTTTATATCGTAATTATTTAAATTATATTAAATACAAAATAAATTATATTAAATACAAAACATTTGAGCAGAAAGCATGAAGAAGAATTATAATTTTATTAAATATTTTTAAATTTTAGTGAATATATTTTAGGAAAAACTTCAGAAAAACTCCTATTAGTTTTCTTAATTATCACTTACCCCTCATAAATTTTTTGAATCATTTAAACCCTTATTTAGATTTTTTTATCACTTACCCTGACTTAAAGTTTTTTTTATCATTTACCGGGGTAAATGATAAAAAAAACTTTAAGTCAGGGGGTAAATAATTCAAAATTTTGGAGAGGGGTAAATGATTAAGAAGAAATTTATAGGGGTTTTTTTTTAAGTTTTCCGTATATTTTAATTTTTTTTATATAAATGGAAATGAAATACATAACTTAATACAACTTGCCCAAATCTCTCACCAAATATATTTTAATTTGTTGATAGGGCCTAATTACAAATTTTAACCCGGGCCAAATTATAATTTTAGACTAGGCCAAATTATAAATAAATATATAATTATACATGATAAGTACAATTTGTTACTGTAATAGCCCGTGTTAAGCCGGATTGTTAACACACTATCGTATTAAGCCACGCTTAATTAAAATGCGGAATAACTTTTTCTTTAATTCAATTATGACGTCATTAACTTAACCAACTTGATTATATAATCATTTTCATATAAATATATATATGTAAATTGCAAGACAACTAACTGAATACCTCGTACATAAATATAAGGTGAGTATCTAAAACCACAGGACTACAACACGTAGCCTGGGTCAAAATCCTGATACTTTGATTTCAACAGCGAAATAAAAGACATAATCAAACCATGTGGCATGGACAAACCCCATGCTCACCAAATAAGGCAACAATGCCCAATCAACAGTCTCAACATGATAACATAAATAAAGCGGAAAACATAGCATAACAGCAGTCAATCCAGCAGAACAGCATATCATACTATCAACTCAGCTCGGGCCTCCTGCCACCTGAGCCCTCAACATTACCTGATCCTGAAATAATATACGTGTGTGTGTAACAAGAAATCTCAGTAAGACAAGGGGTCCTCAAGTTATCCACCCCAAGCTCACTTACATGTGTAATATAAGTTCAAAAACAGTATTACAATATAAGTTCCAAAATCATGCGATGCAGCAATTAATCATGCCATGTGTGTTTATCAAATCTACTGGCCAGAGAAATGTAGGAATACGTCTATGCCTACATGAGTACATGGATACTACCTGCACCTCACCCACAGCTTCTCCATCTTGTATGTACTACATACTCAGGATTATCGTCTAGGTGGACACCACATGCATCTCATAAAAGCTCATTGCATATAAATAGCTCAACAGCATTTCCAAAACAATAAAGCATGTAACACAGCATGCATAAACCCATCCCCATGGGACATGGTGGAACAACAAAATGGCTAAACCGAGTACACGAAAGCTTACCTTGCAAGCTAGCTATCCAAGCCAAGAGTCCAACCACTCACAAGTCCACAACAGCAGTTTCACAATCTGATATGGACCAATAATACATCAATATTTATGCACAACAAGCATACAACTTAAAGACTACGCCTTTCCTTTACGTTTTACGTCTTAAGGCTTCCAACAAAGCCATAAGCCCTTAATCATATGATTCTGACTTAGTTCATTAGTTACAGAAGTTCAACTTCCTTAAACTTGGGTCCACACACATCCAAAAGCTTACTGTTCGTACAGTACAGCTACTGTCTGCGCAGAACCCAGGATATCCCGATGTAATGTCCCACATCGGTTGGAAAGGAGAACAAAGCATGCCATATATATGGGTGTGGAAACCTTTCCTAGTGGAGGCCTTTTGGGGTAACCCCAGAACGTAAAACCGTGAGTTGGAAGGGGGGCAAAGCGGACAATATCTGCTATAGGGATTGAGGCTGTTACAAATGGTATCAGAGCCTGGTCCTGGACCGGTGTGTACAGTGGGGACGCTGTATTCCCAGTGGGGGAGGATGTAATGTCCCACATCGGTTGGAAAGGAGAACAAAGCATGCCATATATATGGGTGTGGAAACCTTTCCTAGTGGAGGCCTTTTGGGGGTAACCCCAGAACGTAAAACCGTGAGTCCCGGAAGGGGGCAAAACGGACAATATCTGCTATAGGGATTGAGGCTGTTACAGTTACAATTTAGGGAGAGTGACCAAAGTGCCACGTTTTGACAAAAAAATTACCAGACTGCCACGCCAACAGTAAATTTTGCCAAAATGCCACGCAACATAATTCGCTACACAGTGTGGCGAAATATGCCACGTCAGAACCAAAAATGCCACATGTCAAATTTTGACATTTTGGCATAATTCGCTACCTTAGGTAGCGAATTTTTGAAAATTTGACTCGTGGCATTTTTTGTTATGACGTGGCATATTTTACCACACTGTGTAGCGAATTACTTGCATCCATAATTCGCTACACTGTGTAGCGAAATTACTTGCATCCATAATTCGCTACACTGTGTAGCGAATTATGCCGTGTGGCATTTTGGCAAAATTTACTGTTGGCGTGGCAGTCTGGTAAATTTTTTGTCCAAACGTGGTAAAATGGTCACTTTCCCTCAAATTTAGCCCGTTTCAAGGCCACACCCAGGTACAACGTGACTACGCCACTGTCTCTCTCTCTCCTTATATATATATATATATATAGGGCTTTATTAATCTCATGCTATAGGAGAGAACTCTATGTTATAAATACAATAATGTGTGGGACCCATCCAGTTATAAAAAAAGAAAAATTAAAAAAAAAGTAACACGAAAATCGATGTATGTGTAGGAGAGAAAAACACTCTCCTACAACATAAGAGTATATTTTCCCATATATATATATAGGGTGTGTGTAGGTTATACTTACAAACTTTTTTTTTTACAACCTTTTACAATCATGTCTTAACATCGTTGATTTCCGTCAAACAACAATTATGATTTTCGCAAATTAAACCCATTAATTAGTTATTAATTCACAATAAATGATAACAGTTGATTGACGGAAATCAACGGTGATAAGATATGGTTTAAAAGGTTGTAAAAAAAGTTGTAAATACAACCTTACTTTTTCCCATAGGGACAAGTTATATTTACAAACTTTTTTGTTTACAAACTCTTACCAACTACAATAAGTACGACCGGTCATACTTTAATCATGCAGTGTACGACCGGTCGTACTTAATGTAATTTGCAAAAAAAGTTTATAAACGGGGTCTTATCCCTATATCCATATATATATAATATTAATATTGGTGTATTTAAAGGATATAAATTATATTATTTTAAGAGAAAAGGACACAATTTAAAATTTAAATTTAAAATAAAAATCACATACTCTCTCCAATAATTTATATTCCTTACGTCTTTCTGTCTCTTAAATTGACATAATATTATATTTTTTAAAATGATAAACACTAATATATGATGTGGAAGTTAATCGGACATCTGTAGAGTGAGATATAGTCAAAATACGAAAGTAATGTAAATCAAGAAAATTCTGACGAAAATCAATTAAAACCAATAAAACCTAAAATTCTGATTGACCCAAAAGACCTTTATTTAATTCAAATAAATCCTAAAAATACCAACCAAGAGTAATAAATAAGTGTAACAAAATATATGTTATCACACCGCCGCCACCATGTCATCTCCATCACCACCATCGCAGACACTGCTGTCACCACCACCACCATCGCCGCCACCACCTCCGCCGCCACCACTAACATTATCATGCCACCGCCACCACCATGTCATAATCATCACCATCGTCGCAGCCACCACCGCGACCGCCACCATCATGCCATTGCCACAGCCATCGCCACTACACCATCGCCACCACCACCTTGTCACTACCACCACCACCACCCCAACCGCCGCTGCCGCCACTATGCCACCATTACCACCACTACCGTTATCATGCCATTGCCACAGCCATCACCACTACACCATCGCCACCACCACCTTGTCGTCACCACTCACCATCACCACCAATACTGCCACCACCACCATGTCGCCACCATCACCACCATCGTTGAGGCCACTGCTGTCACCACCACCACATCTACGTCACCGCCACCATCGTCGTAGGTACTAGCGTCACCACCACCACCACACCACTACCACCTCCATGCCACCATTACCATTGTTACCACCACCGTCGTTGTCACCATTACCACCGCCGCTGCTACCGTGCCATCACCTTCACTACCACCACCATGACGCCACCACCACCACCACATCATATGAAAAGGAAAGTGATAATTCGAAAAAAAATTATGCTTAATGGAATATTTTTTATTGTATTATTTGTTGTATTATCAAACACAATTCTCATTCTCGAAATAAAAATAAAACATATTATCAAACACATTTTTTTCTTTGAAATTGTTCAAGGCAGATAAATAGAAAATAATTGTTTCTTTTTAGAAAGAGTGACATGGAATATGCACGCCCCAATTGTCCCGAGAATGGCTCTCCCGTGGAGGGGGACCCTGTAACTTTCTCTAGGTTTCGCCACTAAAGTTGTAGGTTATTTATTATAATTTTTTTTTTTTTTGCCGTAAAACTAGTCTTATTGCACGAATTAATTGAAAATATTTCCAATGAGATGACTATAAAAAGGTCATTCTATAAAAGAAAGAAAACAAAAAAAATTTATTGTTTTTATCTTGTACAATATAAAACACACCAAACCCAAACAAAAATCAAAGCCGTGTCAACCTTTGCTGCTCACACTTCTTGGATTAGCAAGCCCTACCAAGAATGAAAACCTAAACAGTATATAAACAGGCCTCACCCAATTTTCCTGGGGCTAAGCATTTTCTTCTAACACCACTTCCTCTGTTTCACATGGCTCCTCACAAGAACAACAACAACAACATCAAAATTCATGAGCACAGCTATGTTTCTCCTCCATCATCTGCAACCGAAACATCTATTCCTCTCACTGTCTTTGACATGTTATGGCTTAGATACCACCCAATTGAGTGTGTCTACTTCTACTCCCTTAACGGTTCACACTCATCAGACCCATCTTTTTTCATTAACAAAGTGGTTCCAAGACTCAAAACCTCACTCTCTCTCACCCTCCAACACTTCCTCCCTCTAGCTGGCAACATCGTTTGGCCTTCTGATTCGGAAAAACCCATCATCAAATACACCCCCGGTGATGGTGTTTCAATGGTCATTGCAGAATCTGATGCTGACTTCAACCATATCATGGATAATTCACCCCATGAAGTGGTAAAGTCTCGTTCTTTAGTACCCCACTTGGAATCATCAGATTCTCTTGCTTCTGTTATCTCTCTACAGATAACTCTGTTTCCAAACAGTGGATTTAGCATCGGTATCAGCACCCACCATGCTGTTCTTGATGGGAAATCTTCAAGTATGTTCATCAAGGCATGGGCTTCTCTATGTCAAAACTCTGAAGAATCACCATCTCTGGGGCCAGAGTTAGTGCCCTTCTTTAACAGGGAAGTCATCAAAGATCCAAGTGAACTTAGCATCACGTTCACAAAAAATTGGACAGAATCCGTGTCCAAAATGTTCCCTAAAGAAAACAGTGATGAGCGATGCTTGAAGATTCTACCATTCCAACCAAACCTGGAGGACACAGTACGAGCAACGTTCGAGCTCACACGAGGAGATTTGGAGAAGATAAAGGCAAGGGTATTATCCAAGTGGGACACTGTGGAAGAAGGAGCACAATTATCAAAGCCACATACTTTATCATCCTTTGTTCTCACATGTGCTTATGTTTCTGTCTGCATTGCTAAAGCTATTCATGGAGTTGAAAAGGACAAAGATAATTTCGCTTTTGCATTCGGGGTGGATTGCAGGGCAAGATTAGAGCCTCCAATCCCTGAGAACTATGTTGGTAACTGTGTGTGGGGTCATTTCATTGATACACAGCCAAGGGATTATACAAAGGAAGATGGGGTCATCATTGTTGCTAAGTTCATTCATAATAAAATAAAAAGCTTTGATAAGGGAGTTTTAGGAGGATTCGTGGATGGGTTTTCTAGAGTGAAGGCTTTGCAAAGTGAGGGAGCTGAAATAATGGGACTAACAGGGTCAAATCGATTTGGTGTTTATCGTACTGATTTTGGTTGGGGAAGGCCTGCAAAGGTGGAGATAATATCAACGGATAGAGGTTTAATCTTTGGCTTGGCAGAGAGTAAGGATGGGAAAGGTGGGGTTGAAGTTGGAGTTGTTCTCAATAAAAATGTTATGGAACACTTCAATACTTTATTTCATGGAGGACTACGCGTTGATTGATTGGAGCTATTGCAAGAAAAAGGGAACTACCTCATCACTAATACTTTATTTGGTGTTTATCGTTCTGAATATGCAATAACTGTTCTCCTTTAAGTGTTTTTTTTTTTTTGGTTCCCCTTTAATAAATTCGGGTCGTACTGTTTCAAACGCTTCACATTACAGCTAAAATTTATTTCAAATCACAATCTGTTTTTATTGCAATTAACTACTCTCAAGTATTATTTTTTTATAATTTTAATTGAATAAGAAGCTAGCGACACGGTATTATTGCTCTCATATTCGTTGCTCTCTTCTGTTTTCTCTAACTTAAGCATGAAATGCTGTACTGGTACACCACCCCATTTGTCTCCACTAGTATTTTTTAAGAAGATCTGGAGCACAGAGCATAAGAAAACAATGTCGTGAGTCGTGACGTATCTAACAAAGCTCAAAATCTCGAAATTAAACACCATATATATATATATATTGGAAGAGGTAAACTCATAATTCCTAGCTTCAACATGATCAACGTTAAGAAAAACAACTGAACAAGACCAGCCTCAAGATGGAAAAGAAGTTTTATATAGCGAGGGAAATTGCTATGAAAATTCCCTCGCTATACAAGTTTTTTCTAGTAGTGGTAACTCCATAAACACCATCCAATCCTGTTCCAGCAACACAGTAAGCAAGAGGCCAATGTGATTATTGCATGTCAAGTATATAAATATGAGAAATTAAAGTTTTGACTTGAATTAGATTTTTTATATCGTTAACAGTCTTGGTGTTTTGGGTACAATCTTTGCCGCCTCTCATTTTTATTTTTAGAATTTCTTAGCACATATAGGATCTGATGCATCATCTATCTTTTAAGTTTAACGGTCTTTCTTGTGAGAGAGCGTATTAGAGATTAATACTCATCCAAAAGTTTGGTTCTTTACATTATATTAGAGTTTTGGTATTTTGAATTTGACTCTCATTTTTTTTTCTGAAATTTTTTAACATAAATAAACTAGACCTGATGTATCATTCCATCTTTTAAGTTCAATAGACTTTTTTTTGTAAGAAAATATATTAAAAATATATAAAATCTTTGGATCAATAATTTAAACATTTTGACTTCAATTGATTCTTGCGCATGAAAGGGGCAGCTCACTCATCTCGGCTCATGCATGAGTCATGACCATCTTCGAAAAAATTTGATATCCACTGAATTTTTTGGTGTTCCCTCTCACAACATTAATTTTATCTTTCCTTTTTTACCCCTATTATTTTTTCACTCTTATTTTACCCTCTTATTTGCATGACCACTTAAAAAGTCATGCACTCTAAATAACCTCATCATCTTCGCACCTTCACGCACTTAATTATAATATTTTATAGTAGAAAAGGACAATCATTTTAAATAAGAAATACCATACCACGGGAAAGCAAAAATGACTTAGGAGGTGGGCACGTCTCATTTGTGTCTTTATTCAATAATTCAGATGAAGAAAGTGCGTTTAAAAAAAATTAATTGTGCCCCTCTCTCTCTCCTCATATATATATATATATATATATATATATATATATATATATATATATATATATAAAATTTTTATAAATTTTCCTACACACAATATGTTGTATGTGTAATGTTTAAAACAAAAAAAAGAAAAAAATATGGCACGCACAAAATGTTGTGAACATTACATTTTTTTTCCTACAACATAATAAACATAAAACCCTATATATATATATATAAATATATATATATATATAAATATATATATATATATTTATATATATACCAAAACCGTTAATTTCCGTCAATCAACTGTATATCATTTATTGGCAATTAATGATAATTAATAAGTGTAATTTGAATGGAAAAAAGATAACCATGATTTGACGAAAATCAATGGATATGATTTGGTGTCAAATAAAAATATTATATTTATTTGCCCTATATATATATATATATATATATATATATATATATATATATATATATATATATTTATTTTCACCGGTGTATGGTTATAATTACACCAAATCTATCATTGATTTCCTTTTAACGGTTCAAATATCTAATAAATTAGAACCGTTAGATATAAATATGATCAATGATATAGATTGAGAGTGTAACTTACACCGGTGTAAAATGATCCTGACCCATATATATATATATATATATATATATATATATATATGGGTAAAAAATCTATCATTTTAAAGGATAAGCTTATATCATTTTAGATCCTAACCGTTAATTTATGTCCATCAACAGTTATAATCTATTGGGTCAAACTTAATGGGCCAAATTTATTATTAATTAATTAATAATTTTGATCCAATAAATTATAACCGTTGATGGACGGAAATCAACGGTTGGGATCTAAAAGGATATAAGCTTATATCCTTTAAAATGATAGATGTTATTCCCTATATATATATATATATATATATATATATATATATATAGCCAAAATGATTTGTAATGTGACTGTATATAATCATTGGTGCAGTCACATAAAAAATACGTCGTTTTGGGTGAAAACATATAACGTTTAAAATTAATTATAAAAAATAAAAATATTATATTTTTTTCAACCTTTTATGGTTATGATTCCCCATATTTAATGTTTTATATTTATTTCCACCTTTGTTTGGTTATTATTCCCCATTTTTAATGCTTTCACATTATAAAACGACGTATTTATTGTGAATTAATAATAAACCCATATATATATATAGGGGAAAAAGTATGGTTGTATATATAACTTTTTTTTACAACATATCTTACCACCGTTGATTTCCGACAATCAACTGTTATCATTTATTGTGAATTAATAATTAATTTACGATAATCATAACCGTTGATTAACGGAAATCAACCGTGTTAAGATATGGTTGTAAAATGTTTTATATAAAAAAAGATTGTAAGTATAACTACCTCTATGGAAAGAGTATTTTTACATCCACTTACTTTAGATAAAGTTATTTGTAGCTATCCTTTTTAACTGAGTATGACTGGTCATACTAGTTAAAAAGGGATAACTGTAGACAACCTTATCTAAAGTGGTTGTAAAAATATTTTCTATATATATATCAGGTTATATTTACAAACTTTTTTATTTATACTATATTCTCACGGGAGAATTATATATATATATATATATATATATATATATATATATATATATATATATATATATATATATATATAAGACAAGTTATAAAACTCTTACAAACTACACTAAGTACGATCGGTTATACTTTAACTCACCTATAACCTAACCATCCTTCTGGCGTTAATTCCGTCAAATTTTGATAATGAGCACTACGTGGTGTATTCACTAAATAACCACATGAGATTAGGGGAATTTAATTATTTTAATACAATTTTAAAATCAAAATAGCAAATTTATTTTAAAGGGAGATATTTTACCAAAATAATGTAATAAGATGTCCTCATTTGTTGTATGTTCATGTGTATAATGCACGACTTGCAAATAAATGAATCAAGGTCTACTTCATGGGGCTTACTATGAGACATGCATTGGGGGTTCATGCGTTCTAGCATGAATGAGAATGGGATGACTTGTACAATTCAAACCCTTCCCTTCATCGCCGCACCTAATTTTCAGTTCACCAAATCGCGTATTCATCCATATGTCTGACTTGAACACAAATATTTTATATAAATTTAATGTTTATCACATTATAAGAGATAAATTATCTTATAGATAGATATAAAAGTATAAGAAATTTATTTACAAACTTTTATATGTATATAAAGATAATTTTATTTTTTATAATACGAAAAATATTAAATCCTATTTCATACCCACCTTGTTATTATTTAGATAAAACATTTCATTTTTCATCAATTCATTAAATTTATTTTAAAAAAAATGTACAAAAGTCAATTCTTCCTTCTATGGTATTCGCCAATGTTGTCAAACTCGAGTTTCTACGTAGAAATGGAAACGGGTGGTAGAAAAGTAAAACGTAAAAACGACACGAAACGTAAAGTTTTTACTTTCTACCACTTAAGGTCAAGATACAAAATTATATATATGCATGTAAAAAAAATATCACATAATAAACACGTGTGTTGAGCTACTTATCTATCTAAAAAGGAAAATTATTTTTTATAACCAAGTATTAAAATTATAAACAGAGATAATTAACAAGTAATGAATAATCAATATGCTCTAACTGCTTTATACACTATGCGGATTTTGGATCATCGCTCATCAGGATATAATTCCACTTCTTTCAATACACACAATGATCCAAAAACACAAAGCGATTCTCATAGCATAACTTATAATAGAATTGCAGTTTTATAAGACATAATTATAAAAAACATATATCCAAACAAAAGGATATTAAGATACTGTGACTATGATTTGGGAAAAACGAAAATTATGTTTTTTTTTGTAAATCTTTTTTTGTTAAATTTTTAGTTTTAAGCAAAAACGGCCAAACCGGTAAAAAAGCAAGTTTTTATCGTTTTTATATTTTTACACGGCGTTTCTATCAGTTTTTACCAAGGATAATTTTTACTTGAGTTTTAACACGCACCACTCTAGTCAAAACGTAAAAATGTAAGTTTTTACGTTTTTACACTAATTTTTGACAATAATGGAAACAGCTGTATTAAATTTCCTCTATTTACTACATAGGAATTGTTAACCCTCATTTTAATTTTTTTTTCATATTTATCGAAAAACCAAAAGACCCAAATAAAAGAGTTCAGCATTAATTACGCTTTTATACGAGATATAGAATTTAAAATCACATATGAATGAAAAATATTTTATTTTAATTTGAGATTTAAAATATTTAGACTAAATAGTTAGTGCAAAAAGAGTTTAACATTAATTAGTGGCAAACAAGTGTATTAATATCCAACTTCTTTTTTAAAATTCGAAATTTGAAGTTGATATAGGTGTGAAAAAGGGGTTTAACATCTTTTAGCAGGAGACAACTGTATTAAATTTTCATCTATTATAAACTTAGAAGGAGAACCAAAAAAAATCTCTCATGCAGTTTTAGCTTTGTGTTTACACCGTGTGTTCACACTTGCATGTCAATTTAAAAAAAATTACATAATAAGTTCTTAATTAAATCGAAATTAGGAAAATAGTGGGAGACTTCTAATTATTGACCCACTATCATTTTAATATTGGAACTGTAAGGTTTTTAATTCTTGTATTAGAAGATGAAAGTTTCTTTAATAATGTTACTTGCAAATGGAAAATTCATCATTTCATATCTCCTTATAACCTTCAAACCATTAATATGCTTAATCTTCGACCTACTGGCGTTCTCACTTGCTTGCCGATTCTGAAAATAAATAAATAACTAAAAATTAAGTTTTAAGTAAATTAAATTTTGAAATTAAAGTGTTAGTGGCAGACATCAAATTAATGTCCCACTATCATTTCTATATTGAAACTGAAAGGTTTTTAATTATTTTGTCAGAAGGTGAAAGATGCATTACCAATGTTTCTTGAAAATGAAAAACCCATCATTTCATGGAGAATATACACAACCTTCTATGCATGTTTCCAATTATTTTTTATTTTTCTTGATAAACTATTTCCCACTACTTTTAGTATGAGGAATTGTTAAATCTAATAATAATAATAGTTATTATGTCTATTGTGGGGGAAAATGTTTTATATTTCAAAATTCAAAAAAATTTGAATTTTTAACTTGATAGGTGGAAAAAGAATTCCACATTAATGTTTTTGTAGTGGAAAAAAATATATAATAACATTAAATTTAATATGTTAAATTATAGATTAAACAAATAATTATTTAATATTTAAAAAAAATATGTATAGTTGATAAAAAATAATTTAAATTTGAAATTTAAATGAAAAATTAGAAATGACATATTTATACCTTAAATAAATTAAAATTTTAACTTTAAAAAGTATTACGAAAAGAGAAAAACATTTCCACACAAGTATTTTTTAACATAAACGTTTTAAATATATATGTATAACCTATATTAAAAATTATAAAAATTATAAATTAAAAGAGAGAAAAATTAAAATTTTCAAAAATATGTCTAATTAATACAAAAATATTCGATTATAACAAATGCAATTCAATTCACCAAACATTCGATTTAATAGAACTAGTATATTACCCGTGCGATACACGGGTAAAAAAGATCAAAAATTTTGTTATCCGTCGTGGTTGGTTAATCGCACTGCAAACTTTATATTTACAAAAAATTGTGTTGTTATTTTGTTCTATATTTCAGGTGAAAAAATTACAACAATGACATAGAGCTTTGCAAATATCAGCAACAAACAAAAATATGCTATTCAGAGGGATAAATAATTTTGCACACAACTACATCATAATACACCATAATACGTTATAATACATCATGTTAACATGAGAAAGAGATATAAAAAGGAAATTACGTACAAATCATTGCAAACTATAACATTCATCAACAAAATCAAGGCAACAATAACACCAAGCAAATATGGATTTAAAATATCAGCTTTTACCTATAATATGAAAACGCTATTCATTCAGTGTCATTTCATAGCAATCATTGGAGGGATGAGTTCAACACTTACTAAATATGTCATTTCTTGTGTGATTTTCGTTCCTTGTGCCTACGATACAAAAGGAAAAAACTCATTAAATAAGTAATACTAATATGTTAACACCTAAAAGTCATAGTATCAGCAAAAAAAGAATGAACAGATTAAATTTTTTTAAGGACAAAAAAAATGTTGTCTGAACGGGATTTGAATGCAACTTAATCAAATAAGCATGTATAAGTCATATTTTTTGCTTATATTGCAACAAATGCATATGAACAGAATCAAAACAACTACACTAATCTTTGATATAGACTTTCATTTATTGCAATCACATTTAAAAAATAATAATAAATAATTATTATTTGCAAGGATTTGTGTGGTTAGTATTTGGAATTCTACAAATTTGTATTTACAAAAATCAAAATCAGATTTAGGAATTTAATTATAAAAGAAAAAGGATAAAATTTTAATTTAATTATAAAATTGTGTTTGTGGGTCGGTCCTCCGGGCCGAGTCCAGTTTGTCACCTCTAACTATCAACATGTAATATGTATTTATATTTATCCATAAAAAAATATTTTTATAGTTGCGTCTAGGTTTTTATATTTTATCCCGGAGATGAACTTTCATTTACTACAATAAGATTTATAAAATAATAATAAATAATTTTTTTGCAAGGACTTGTGTCATTAGTCTTTGAATTTCACAAATTTATATTTACAAAAATTGAAATCAGATTTAGAAATTTAGTTATAAAAGAAGAAGGATAAAATTTCAGTTGAATTATAAAAATATATTAGCGGGCCGGCCCTCCAGGCCGAGCCAAGTTTTTCACCTCTAACTGTAAGCATTTTATACTTGCAATTTTTTTTTGCAAGGATTAGTGTCGTTAGTCTTTGGAATTTCACAAATTCGTATTTACAAAAATTGAAATCAGATTTAGTAATTTAATTATAAAAGAAGAAAGATGAAATTTCAATTGAATTATAAAAATATATTGGCGGGCCGGCCCTCTGGGCCGATCCCAGTTTTCCACTTCTATCTGTCAGCATTTTATATAAATAATTATTTTTTGCAAGTATTTGTGTAATTACACTCTCTTGAAATTAAAAAATGAAAGTTTAATTTCTTTCTTATGTTCTAAATTAAAATTTTAATTTTTATAGTTCTTAAATTTTAATAATTTTTTTTTATGACAGAAGTCATTTTTTATTTAAATTTAAAATTTAAAACTTTTTATATTAATTATTCATATTATTTTATATAATTTTTTTCTATTTTAATTTATGATTTTTATATTTTTTTTAATTGGTTATGCATGTATATTTAAAATTTTATGTTAAATATATTTCAAAAAAATACATTTATATTATTTTAATTGGTTATACATGTATATTTAAAAAATTTATGTTAAATTTTTAATTTATTTTTTGTAATGTATAAATTATGCCATTTCTAATTTTTTCTTTTAAATTTGAAATTTAAAATAATTATTTGAAATTCAAAATAATTTTTATCAACTATAAATGTTTTTTTTTATAATTTTAAATATTTTATTGTTTAATCTATAATTTTATATTAAATTCAAATTATTATTCTATATCTTTTTGCACTGCATTAATGTTAATTGCTGAACTTTTTTACCACATATCAAGTTCACATAATTTTTCATTTAATTTATTTCCAAATCTCAAATTTATTTTACAATATAAATAATTTTTTTATTTTACAATTTTTTTAACGTTTTTTTTTATTCAGCATTAATAGGGCTAACAATTATCCATGTAAAACATAGTGGATATAGAACAAAAGAAAAGTATAGGTCTTTTTTACTCATAATATACAACAAAAAAATTATGGGACATTAAATGTGTTGTCTGCCATAATAAATGATTAACTTAATTTTCCATTGATTTTTTATTTTGATTTTTAAAAGAAATTATTATTTATTTAATTTTTTTATTTCCAAATCCTTTCTCACTATTCCAATTTGAAATTTAAAATTGAAATCCAAAATTTAAAATCAATTCAGAATCTGAATTTCAAAAGAGTGAGCGATTCCAGTATAAAAAGAATTTAAAAGAGCGGAGTAATTCAAATGTACAAATTAGTGAGACATTGAATGAGTTGTCTGGCACCAAAAATGATTAACTGATTTTTCCATTATTTTTTATTTCGATTTTAGAAAAAAATTATTATTCATTTATTTTTTTGTTTCTAAATCCTTTCCCACCATTCCAATTTGAAATTTAAATTTGAAAACCAAAATTTGAAATCAATTCATAATTCGAATTTCAAAAAATCGAGCAATTCCAATGTAGATAGCATTTAAAAGAGTTGAGTAATTCCAATTTAATAAACGGTGGGATATTGAATGAGTTGTCTGCCACCATAAATGATTAACTTAATTTTCCATTTATTTTTTTAAAATAAATTATTAATTATTTAAATTTTTATTTCCAAATCCTTTCCCACAATTACAATTTGAAATTGAAATCCAAAATTTGAAATCAATTCAGAATTCGAATTTCAAAAGAGTGAGCAATTCCAATGTAGAAAGCATTTAAAAGAGCTGAGTAATTCCAATGTACAAATCAGTGTGACATTGAATGAGTAGTCTACCACCATAAATGATTAACTTAATTTTTCATTGATTTTTTATTTTAATTTTTAAAAAAAGTTATTATTTTTTTAATTTTTTATTTCCAAATCCTTTCCCATCATGACAATTTGAAATTTAAAATTGTAATCCAAAATTTGAAATCAATTCAGAACTCGAATTTCAAAAGAGTGAGTGAGCAATTCCAATGTAGAAAACATTTAAAAGAGTTGAGTAATTCTAATGTACAAATCACTGGGACATTGAATGAGTTGCCTACCACCATAAATGATTAACTTAATTTTTCATTGATTTTTTATTTCAATTTTTAAAAGAAATTATTATTTATTTAATTTTTTATTTCCAAATCCTTTCTCACCATGGCAATTTGAAATTTAAAATTGAAATCCAAAATTTGAAAATAATTCAGAATTCGAATTACAAAAGAGTAAGTGAGCAATTCTAATGTAGAAAGCATTTAAAAGAACTGAGTAATTCTAATGTACAAATTAGTGGGACATTGAATGAGTTGTCTACCACCACACATGATTAACTTAATTTTTCATTAATTTTTTGTTTCGATTTTTTAAAAAAATTATTATTTATTTAATTTTTTTATTTCCAAATCATTTCCTACCATTAGAATTTGAAATTTAAAATTGAAATCTAAAATTTGAAATCAATTCAAAATTTGAATTTCAAAAGAGTGAGCAATCCCAATATAAGAAACATGTAAAAAAGCTGAGTAATTCAAATGTACAAATCAGTGTGACATTGAATGAGTTGTCTGCCACCATAAATGATTAACTTAATTTTCCATAATTTTTTATTTCGATTTTTAAAAGAAATTATTTTTTATTTGATTTTTTGTTTCCAAATCCTTTTCCACCATTCCAATTTGAAATAAAAATTGAAATCCAAAATTTGAAATCAATTCAGAATTCGAATTTCAAAAGAGTGAGCAATTCCAATGTATAAAACATTTAAAAGAGTTAAGTAATTACAATGTACAAATCAGTGGGACATTGAATAATTTGTCTGCCACCATAAATGATTAACTTAATTTTCCATTGATTTTTTTAATAGAAATTATTAATTATTTAATTTTTTATTTCCAGATCCTTTCCCACAATTACAATTTGAAATTTAAAATTGAAATCCAAAGTTTGAAATCAATTCAGAATTCGAATTTCAAAAGAGTAAGCAATTCTATTGTAGAAAGCATTTAAAAGAGCTTAGTTATTTCAATGTACAAATCAGTGGGACATTGAATGAGTTGTCTACCACCATAAATGTTTAACTTAATTTTTCATTGATTTTTTATTTCGATTATTAAAAGAAATTATTATCTATTTAATCTTTTATTTCCAAATCATTTCCCACCATTACAAATCTCCAAATCTTTTCCCACCATCCATATTTTAAATTCAAAATTTGAAACCATTTCAAAATTCAAATTTTAGATCAGATGAGCAATAAGCAATTAAAACAGCTTAGTCATTCCATTTCAAAATTTGAAATTTAGATTTCCAATGTAAAAAGCAATTAAATCAGATGACCAATTCCAATGGGACATTTAATGACTTGTCTGCCACTACTATTGTTTTTATTTTTTCGAATTTAAAAACTGATTTTCAATTTTTAAAAGAAAAAACTTTTTCAACTTACCAAAGAAGGAAAGTTTGCAGGTTCCATATAGTGACACATGGCAAAAGTTTAAGCAGGGAGTGACACATGGCAAAAGTTTCCAACATTGAACTCTCCTTTATATATATATATATATATATATATATATATATATATATATATATATATATATATATATATATATATATATATACTTTTTGTATTATATTTGTGTTACAAATATAAAAAAATATGCACAATGAATATAAAAGATTTTAACATAATTTCCTATGTCATGAATGAATAACTAAATGCTATTATTTGGAGAAAGTACACAACCTTCTATAGATTTTTTCACCACTTTTTGTATGAAAAATTATTATGTCTATTAATAATATTTACTATTGGGTGAGAAAATATTTAATATTTAAAATTTAAACTTTTTAATTTGAATTTTGAAGATGATAGGTTGAAAACAGTTCAGCATTTAATGTTTATGCATTGGGTAAAAGATATATATAATAAACATTGGGATAAAAGATATATATAATTAAATTTGAATAAATTTTTTTTAATATAAACATGATGTTGGAATAAACAAAAAAGATTCAAATTCAAAAATAACGATGCTAACCTACACTATAAAACATATGACATATGCAGGTAACAAAACATGTATAACACGATGATGATAATATAAAAATTAATAATTAATAAAGACTTAATTAAAATTCAAAATATCCAAGTGATTTGCAACTTAATATAATGTATTTGTAATAAAAAAATTTAAATGTTGTGCTTGACATCAAGGTAATAAGAATGATTAGTAACTTTTAATTGCAAAAGTTATAAAACTCATTCCGCGATTCACTCGTAATGCAACACATAAAAATATATTGCTAAATAGTCATTCAAAAATTACAAAGACTATTTTTAAGAACTTTTTTAGAAAGATCAAATTTACAAAGTAATAATACTTACATATTTTTTTTGAAAAAATTTGTGTCATTAGTATTTGAAATTTTTCAAATTCGTATTTAAAAAAATTAAAATCACAATTAGGAATCTAATTATAAAAGAAAAAAGGCAAAATTTGAATTTAATATAAAATTATAGATCAAACAAAAATATGACAATAAAAAATTATATGATTGTAATAAATGAAATTCCATCTCTGAGATAAAATATAAACACCTAAATGTGACTATAAGAACCTTTTTTAAGGATAAATATAAAAACCTATTGCATGATGATAGTTAGAGGTGACAAACTGGGCTTGGCCCGAAGGGTCGGCCCACCAACACATTTTTATAATTAAATTAAAATTTCATGATTCTTCTTTTATAATTGAATTCCTAACTTTGATTTTGATTTTTGTAAACACTAATTTGTAAAATTCCATCCTTCTTCTTTTATAATTAAATTCCTAAATCTGCATACCAAAAAAATAATAATCTAAATTTGATTTTAATTTTTGTAAATACAAATTTGTAAAATTCTAAATACTAACGACACAAATCCTTGTAAAAAAAATAATTATTTACATAAAATATTGATAGTTAAAGGTTGCAAACTGGTGACCCAGAGGGCCTGACCGCCCCGCCTGCCAACACGTTTTAATAATTAAATTAAAATTTCACTATTCTTCTTTTATAATTAAATTCCCAATTCAGATTTCAATTTTTGTAAATAGAAATTTATAAAATTCCAAATACTAACGACACAAATCCTTGCAAAAAAAATTATTTATTATTATTTTATAAATCTAATTGTAATAAATTAAAGTTCATCTCTGAGATAAAGTATAAAAACCTAGACGCAACTATGAGAGCCTTTTTTGTGGATAAATATAAAAATCTATTACGTGCTAATAGTTAGAGGTGGCAAACTGAGCTCGGCCCAGAGGACCTGACATTAACACATTTTTTTAATTAAATTAAAATTTCATTCTTCTTCTTTTATAATTGAATTTCTAACTCTGATTTTGTTTTTTGTAAATAGAAAAAAAATTGGTTTCCCAAGATATCCTCCGGCTGACAGCCGAAGACTAATCCTTTCGAGGTGGGAGATCACATTAAGTGGGTAAATCTCTCTCAACAAAGCCTTTTCCATACGCACGGCCAGGGATCGAACCCCTGTCAGCATGTTTAAGGAACTCAGCTATCTACCAACTGTGCTGGGTAAAATTTCAAATACAAATAACACAAATCCTTGCAAAAAATAATTATTTATTATTATTTTTTAAATCTGATAGTAATAAATGAAAGTCCATCTTTGAGATAAAATATAAAAACCTAAATGTGACTATAAGAACCTTTTTTGTGGACAAATATAAAACATATAACTCAAAACTTTGCCAACTCTATATGTACAAAAATTTGGAGTTAGGTATCTAATAGTATTGATTTAAATAAAATGCAGAGATATATTTTTATGATTTGCATTAGCTTTTACGAGACAGACATACACATTTCTTTTTTTCCCGTGCATCGAACGAGTTATACTTAATTTTGAAGGAGTTTTTTGTATAGGGTGCTGATTTGGAACATTATCCAAGAGAACTTAACGTTCTTAATGATAAGTCCATGTTATTTAAGGTCAACGTAAAAAAACAATTTGGAGTCATATAATGAGGCAAGATATCAAGTTTCAAGTGTTTGAAGCAACAAAACTATTGTCACCTCATTCTTTAAGTCTTTGGTGGACCCGAATGTATGTTGTTGTTTTTTAAAAATTTATCATTATGGGTTCTTTATATTGTTACAAGTTTTTAGCATGTGTATTGATTTGATGTTGTTTAGACACAGTTGTTCCAGTGTAAGCAAAGAATTTGACTCTTACATGACTATTTGGTTAATTTGCTTTCAAATCCCTTTCAAACAACGTTTTTAGAGTTCTAAAAAAAAACCCATTTTTTGTTGAGATTATTACTTCAGGGTTTTAACATATTAGAGTAATTTATTTAATGAGCATTTGCATTTTGTATCGTAGGCATAAATATGATGGTAGAAGAGGATGTCTCTGGTAATGCATAACATAGGAAATCACATGTTTTGCATGTGTTGAACTCATCGCTCCAATCATTGCTACAGAATGACACTAAATTAATAGCGCTTTATTTTTTGATAAACAATTAATAGCTTTTTTTTATTATAGGTACAAGCTGATCTTTTAATTCAATATTTGCTAGGACTGTTTGTTACCTTGATTTTATTGGTGGCTGTTATAATTAGCAATAAGTTGTATGCATTTTTCCTTTTCTAGCCATCCTCATTTTAACATAGTATACTATGACATATTTATTTTTTCCATAACTCATCGAGTAGATAACTATATTTGATTAGTATAATATCGATCACTCTCGATAGCAGATTTTTGTTTATAGTTAATATTTGCAAAGTTTTGTGTCAATGCTATAATTTTTTTCACCTGAAATATAGAACAAAATAATAACATATGTTTTTGTAAGTATAAAGTTTGCACTGTGATTAACCAACCACGACCGACGATAAATATTTTTGTCCCGTACATCGCAGAGGTAATATACTAGTTAAAAGATAAAGCAAAAACAACAAAAACTCAATATTGAAGTCCTTTAACAAAGAGAGAAGTAAAGGCCTCCATTGCTTGTTTCTTGGACACAAAACTAATCTCAACTCCATCACCATTTTTGCTATCAGAGAGACAAAATGCTCCAGTTCTATCTATAGACGCCATCTCCACCTTCTTTGGTCTTCCCCAACCAAAATCACAATTGTAAACCTCAAACTTGGGTGACCCAGCAGCACCAATTGTCTTCACATCAGTGGCAAAACCATCAATCAACCATGATGACCAATCTTCTGCTCCACTCAGCACTCCATCCTTCAAAGTTCCCAAAGCTGCACTCAGTGCTTCCACAGCCACAATTAGTCCATCTTCCCTCAATAATTCTTTTGTTTCACAAACTGTGAGTCTTGCCCCAATGCAATTTCCAAAATATGTTGGAGGAAGAGGTGGTTCTAAGCGAGACCTGCAATCAATATTCAGAGCCATCATAACCCTTTTGTATTGAATTTCCTCAGCTTTCACCCTGCAAACCCATGCATAAGCTATAGATAATACAAAAGTTGACAAGTGAAGATTCCCTTTCTGTTTTGACACAACAAATTGTTTGAGCTTTTCAATATCTGAGCGAGACAATTGAAACACGCCTCTAATTGCCTCTTCTGGAACCTGGAGATCCCAAACCATAAAGCTTCTGTTGTTGGGTCCACCTTGCTTTAACCAATTACTTACATATTTAGCCTCTATTTCATTATTGTCTTTGATCATGTCCCTATCATAGAAAGGACTCAATTCAGGTGGCAAACAAAAGGGTGATTCTGATTCTGATTCTCCTAGCCTGCTGCATAGATAAGCCCAAGATTTGATAAACGAAGTTGAAGTCTTGCCATCTAGAACAGCATGGTGAGAGGTGATTCCAATGGAGAATCCAGAGTTTGGAAATAGAGTGACCTGAAGGGCTAAAACAGTAGCTTGTTCATGGGATATGATCAAGTGGGGCACAAGATGGTGACTTTGTGTCGCTTCACAAAGGTTTGAACCTGCTAGATAGTTGAAATCAGCATCAGATTCAGCTACAGTGAAGGAAACAGTGTCACCTGTGTTGTACTTGATGATGGGTTTGTTGGAGTCAAGGGGCCAAGTGAGGTGACCCGCAAGAGGGAAGAAGTAGCCAAGTGCAAGAGAAAGAGAGCGTTTGAGTTTGGGAAGAAGGGTGTTGAAGAAAAGAGTGGTTGGATGAGGGAATTCATAGAAGAAAACGCGTTCAACAGGAGGTAACCTTAACCAGAGTAGGTCAAAGAAGGTAAGAGGAAGAAGTGATGTTTGAGTATGTAAGTTTTCTGATCCCGAAGCTGGTGCTACTCTCAAAACTTCTACGATTTTCATAGCTTCTTGTACCTTGGTTGGAACAAACTTGAAAAAACTTTCTGAGCTATAATAACGCTACCTTGTCCTTTTTTTAGGAGCTGAAAATAGTTTTTATGATCAAACGAGGTTTGACCTTTTAACAAAGTGGGTTTCACCAAACACACCTCTTTTTCTGATTTCAGAAAAAACTAGGATCTAAATCACAACCCAAATCACCTGACGTTCACGAGATTCGTAAGGAAGGCAGAGAAGACGAACAAAATTTGCAAGCAATTGAAGGTTCGGAAGGGAAGATTTGCAAAAAGATGGACAGGGAAGATTTCCTATGTTGTCTCTCCGCATTAAGGATTATAGCTGCTTGATCAATTGTGTTGTCTCTATCTTTTGTTTTTTTGTTTGACATAGTAAATGAATACACAAAGGAAAGGCAAATAATTAACTATTAAATAAATCATTAGCTGGATATAACATCACTTTCCTACACACTGGGTGTCCACATGTTTTTCTTTCTTTTTTATCATTCCATTTTCTCTCTCATTTTTTAAGAACTTTCTTTAAAACCTTTTTTCTTTACATAATTAAGGTCGTTTTAAATATTTTATGCAAAGTTAACTTTATATTAAGGGTGGTCATCATTATAATATACAATTTTTGTTGATGTCACATGACATGGTGGTGGTCCAAATATTTTATGTAAAGTTAACTTTATATTAAGGGACGTTTGGTTAAGGAGAAATTTTAATAATAGGAAAATGGTTGGAAAGTGAGATAGGTAAGAAAATGTAAAAAAAAAATGTTGTTTGGTTGTGAAAAATTTTACCGTGGAATTTAGGTAACTTTTATGAAATCTATGTTTGGTTATAGGTAAAATATAGATGGGAAAATTAGGTAATTTTACGAAAATAATCCTGTTTTGTAAATATTGTTTTCGGTAGCGTGACACTTTACCCATTTACAATGCTGTCAAATCCCATCGTTCATATTGACAATCTCGTCGTTGATATGTGAAAAAAAGATTGTATTTCATCTCGCAGTCGCTTTGCTGCTTCATCACTTTTTTTCTTTTACTTCAGAAGCTGAACCTGGTTCTCCTGTTTCTTCTTCAGATATTTATATATGTTGAAAAAGATTTTAGCAATTTAGAATTATTGTGATATCCTCTTATTTCTGTGTTTGTCCATCAAAATTGGCAACAAGATTTTCAACTTCAGCCAAAAGATAATCCCTCTCTCGTTGTGTTCATAAATCACTTGCATGTATGAATATAAATTTTCTGTAGGAGCAAAATCACTTTGCAGAACTTGTATTGAACCTGTACAGCTCTCTTCTCATCCTCCAGTTCCATTATTTTCCTCCCAAAGTGATGCTTGAGTGCTTCAGCATCAGTTGCTCCAAAAGGGAGGGTACGCTCATCATCTGCGTCTTGCCCATTCTGATGATTTACATAGATAACATAATATACCACATTACAAATGGAAAAATATAGCCGAGTATTTAGATCAGATACACATGTAAATTGTTAATATGAGGAAATGATTTAGGTGGGCATTTCTTCAAAAGCTTCAACCAAACATGGGCACTCACTAATCCCGACTCTCAAATACCTATGCATCTTTTTATAATCCTCCAACCAAACGTCCCTTAAGGGCTTTTTGACCCTTTTATCCTTTATTAAATAAAAAATAAGTCTAAAATTATATCTCACTTTGCCCCTCTTTTAATTGATTACTAAGGAAATTTAATCGATCAAGTGTAAAAAAATATATTAATCGATTAAGAAACTTTTTTAATCGATTAAATATTGATTTCTTCACAAGAAAATTGCAGAGGAAGCTTAGTTTCATGGTCTGGTCTCCATCGTTGGACAAACTACAGTCGGTGCAGCCTTCTTGAGAGAGGGCAAGCCAAGCTTGCTTCTCTAGATGAGGGTTGTTTTCAATGAGAACCCCTTCCCAATCAAAAATAGCACCCAACTAGCCACATCCCATCCTCTCTTGTCGAAGCAACGGATTCTTAAGCGAAGGGTTATCTGCTCTATTAACTGGAGGACCAAGAAACTCATTTGCTTGGAACCTAAAAGTATTCAAAGACTTGCATTTACCCGATCCATCCCTCCACATACAGGACGGTGGCCAAGGAGTGAAGTTGCAGCAATTGATTCAGCCATTTTACAAAGAAAGATACCTCAAAACTAGCTTGAATGGGTTTTGATGCACAGACACTTTGGCTTTGTTTGGGAGTTCTTATTTGGAGGGGAGGGGAAGGAAAGGAGAGATTTTGGTGATACCTTCCCTTGTTTGGGAGTTTAAAAAAGGGAGGGGAGGGAATTAAAGATTTTCATAAACCCTCCAAAACCCTCATCTTTATTAAAATTGAAGTTCCCCCAACTTGGGGGTTTTAAGGGGTAAAACATTTTAAATTACTTAATTACCCTCATTTAAATAATTTTTAGAATGAGAAATTAATTTTTAGAGGGAGAATATTTTTTATTAAAAATTACATTATTAGTTTTTTTGTTTAGAATTTTAAAATTTAGAGAGAGAAAATAATTTTTAGAAATTTTAAACTTAATTTAATTAGTAATGTATAATAATTATATTGATTTTTTTTAAAAAAAAAAGGATAAAATGGTAAAAATATCTCATTAATCCTCCATTTCCCTCTCATTCCATTTTTTTTTACTCCCAAACAAGGGAAGGGGTTACCCTCCAATTTCCTCCCCTTTCTTCCCCTCCCTTCCCCTTGGATCCCATTCCTTCCCTTTCCCTCCAAACTCCCAAACAAAGCCACTACCCTACCCAAGCTAAATTATTGAACAAGACACCATCTTGGGATAAAAACTATAGAGAGAAGCAGAGTTTTATAGCGAAATAGCAACGTTATCGACAAGTGAAGAAATTGATATTTAATCGATTAAAAAATTTCTTAATCGATTAATATATTTTTTTGACACTTAATCGATTAAATTTCTTTTGTAATTGATTAAAGAGGGACAAAGTGAGATATAGTTTTGGAACAGGAATAAAGTGGTTATTTTTTATTTAATAAGGAATAAAAGGGTCAAAAAAATCTTATACTAAGAGTGGTCATATGTAAAATATACAATTTTTGTTGAACCAACAAATGCCTTGTTACTGGCTGATTTTTAAAAAAGATTGATTTCTTGTTTATAGAACTATAAAAATAACAGTTTACTCCATGGCTTTCTGCATGGTTGATACTGACTAATTTTCTTTTTTAGAAATTAGTATTTGACATGGCTTAAAAAATTTGTCTGGCTATGCCATTGACGTGACAAGCTCTCCCCAGGCTCTAGCTGTGTTTAGTGGCGGATACAAAATTTTTATTTGTGTTCGCATACTTAGTGGGGGTAATATCAAAAAAAATTAAAAAAAATCTTAAATGCATTAAAAAATAAAATAATATAACAAAAAAAATTTTAACTTAACATAAAAAAACAGTAATTAAGAATTAATTAAGCTATTACAATAAAATAACCGGCGGAATAAGGAATTTATACGAGGAGAGGTAAAAGTAAAAAATGTTATATAATAAATAAAAATACTTACGGTACAATAAAGACCAAATAGGATTTCTAACAGCCTTTTGAATGAAGTTAACTAAAATGTATCATATTTTTTCCAATTCATTTTGGGATCCATATCATACGGACCCAATTGGTTTTATTTTTTAGATGATACCAAATGGTTTTAATTTTAATTTTTTCTCTTATTTTACACATTGGAGTTTTTTAATTAAATTTAGAAACTGTCACATATAAAGACTAAAAACATTATATTTTCAGTGCTAAATTAGAACTAATCGCCACGTGTCCACCAATTTCCTCCGTTTCTCTTTGGTGCATGGTCGAAATCTACCCAACACAAAAGACACTATGTATTCCCTTACGCCTTTCACGGCTAGGACCCTTGACCATATCCCAATTCATGCAATCAGAAAATTCATTCTCCTCTTACTCCCAAAATCGTAGACCTGTTAGAATTTTTTTTATAATTGTGAGCTTTAATTAATTGTAGTTTTTCTTGTTTTTAATAAAAAAATGGACTAATTCATGATCCATATGGGAGTGCAATATAAAGCCCATCTAATTAAGTGATTCTTTAATTTGGACTTGAATATCTGTAAACTGATTAGTGTGGATAACAGCATAGGCCTAACCCGTAGGCCTATGATGGGAATGAGAATAGAGTTAATAAGTTTGACTAAATCCCTATACATTCACAGTTTATTGGAAAACCGTCATTCCACAATTTGGCTCACCTAATAGGGAGCCGTGTGAATTACAGAGGAAGATCATGCTCCTTCAACCTTTGTAGGAATACCGGAATAAGCACTGCAAATGAGATATCAAGAAAAATCATGTCATCAATAAATAAGCCTAAATTCTTTAAGTGTTCTAATTTCATATAATCTCTATGAAAAATCTTACAAAACCCACCTCATCACCATTGCCATTACCTCTTCTTCCTCAGAACCCCGAAGCTCCCATTGCTTTCCTGCTACGCACTTTGTGATTTGAAAGAGCGGGAGGGGGATGAAGATAGACATTTTGTGATTTGAGGGAATGACACTTTGTAATCAGCATACAAAATAAATTTTCAAAATCTTATGTCTGCACTTATGGTCATTAGCACAAGTGCAAGCCCACTATTGGCTGATGCACGACTAATTGCACAACTCACAAGAATTTACCACTTGACCGTGAATTGATGCAGTGCATCAATTTGAGTGTACGTAAATGATTCATTAATTGCATAAAGTATTAAAAAACGACATTAATTATATAATTTTTTATTTAAATTTTTTATCCGGATAGGATACGAGGTCCAATTTGGCAAGAAGCAGAGGCGCAATTCCAACATTTTTTTCAACGATAGGATCAGCGATTTTTCAACGGCAAATAATCTTTTTTGTACAGACGCGACCAGTTATTAATTTTTTCTTTGGATTTGTCAAACAACCACTTAATGGGAGAGCTTCCAGATTACTGGGTAAATTTTCAATCATTGATCTTCCTAGATTTGACTAATGATAGATTTTATGGAAATCTACCAAAAACTATGGACTCATAAAGATGTGGAAGGATATTCTTATTATTCAAATTTTCTACTACCAACTCACTACCTATCTAATCACCATTAGATTAACATTTACTCTTTTTTTAAAAACTTTTTAACATTCTCTCTCTTTGATTGAATGGTGATTAGATAGGTAGTAGAAAATTTTGGTAGTAAGAATATCCTTCCATATATTCAAGGATTACATTTGGGGGCACCAACAATTTTTCAGGAGAAATATCATTTTCCTTTGAAAAATTGCAAAGAGCTTAAAATTTTATGGGCCACTACCGAGCTGGATTGGAGATGGACTTCCAAAAATGCTTGTACATGGGCTGCAGCTCAATAAGATTCATGGGAGCATGCCATTCTCTGTATTTCATCTTGTTGAACTTCGTCTGACCTTTCTTTGAATAATATCTCTTGGAATAAGGTCAAATGCTATGGCTAGTCAATCAAATTCAATTGTAACTATTACCTACAATAATGATGTATCATATAGTAATATGGTTTATTATCTATCATTTAACATAGACCACAAAAAATTTCCTACACTCACAACATTTTGTGGGGCCCGCAGCAAAAAATAATAATTTCTGGCACGCAAAACAAATCTCTATAACATAACACAATCGTTTTTCCTACAACATAACTCTTATAAAACCCATAGTAATATATAGTGGCTAGTGTTGGATCTTATGTTAGCAGTGCATCACTCGTATGGAAAGGCAGAATGTCACAATATAAAAGTGCACTAGGATTGTTGAAAAGTATTTGATTTCACCACCAACTGATTAACCGGTGGAAATTCCCAGCAGGATCACAAGTTTCCTTGGCTTAGTTTCTTTGAACACTTCAAGAAGCATTTTATGTGTAGAAATCGCTTCGACTATTGGACAACTGAAATCATTAAATTTTCTTGAGAAGTCCTTTAGATACATGCATATATAAGGCCCATCTTATAGCAAACATTGAGCAAACTAAAACTGGATCAAGAAACTATTGTTTACCATTAAATAAGAATAAAAAAAATATAATTACATGTTAATTGATGTGTTATTTTCCTAATTCTAAAGGTAGAAAAGCTTATCACTCCTAGCAATAAAGCAATTCAAAAATCTCAAGGAATAAAAAGACAACATAATATAAAAGATTGATGAAAAGCAAGGGGGTCAAAATAGGTGGAGCCTAATGATCCTTCTTAGTGCAGCCCTAAAGTTCTTGCAATGGCCGTCTTCTATCTGCTTTAGTGTGTCTAGAGCGAGAGTCCTTTTCCCTCTTTGTTATTCTTTTTAATTTATCCCCCTTATCCACTTGTGTTACCATGGATAAATTTTTGCTTAATTCTTCGCATGATGATCTTGAAGATTTTGATAAGGCTTTGAGGTTGGATATCTTCTTATTTTTATTCTTTCGTAATATCTTTAATATATTATCCAAAATATACTAAAATGCATCTAAAATCTAAATAAAATATAAAAAAAAAGATTAATTTTTTCAAATTAAAAAAATAAAAATTAATTAAGAATATAAAATCAGATAAAATAGAGTAAAGTTTTAATAAAAAGACTAAAAAATGTGTCATTTTACAACACAACGGTGTTATTAACAATGTCCTAAAAAAATATTACCAAAAAAAAAATAAGGGAAAAGTGTGTATCATTTTAAAGGATGCAAAGTTGTGTCATTTTAAGTGAGAAAAAGAGATAGATAAAGGAGGAGAGAGAGTAGACAAAAAAATATAAAGATGTGGGTCCCACCTCTTTGTGAGAGTGAAAAGATATAAGTTGTGTCATTTAAAAGGACAAACACTTTTCCCAAAAAACAATGTACTAAAAAACATTTAATATCCTATATCAAATACTTTCAATTACTTAAAGAAAGAAGTTTAATTTTTTTTCAGTTTCTAATATTTTATCTAATACTTTATATTTTGATTTCTTTAACTAATAAACTAAAGATAGTCAATTTGATTAACAGTTGCCTTTATTTTTTGTATTTATTGTTTTTTCTGTCATCGTTATTTGTTAGGAATGCCAAACTAGTACTAGAATTAACAATGGTTAACCATAACAGGGAAATGCGCGCGTGATGTTTGTGTTGTTGTGCGCATGACATCATGAAAAAAATGAGGGGTTTATAAAAGTTGAAGTTTTGGTTTCTGCCTTTGATGTTTTTACGGTGAATAGGTAGATAAGTTATAACTCTTTGGTAGAAATCAAGAACTTAGGTCTTGAACAAGTACTCTTGGTTCCAATGGATGATCCTCAACCCCAAAGTCTCTAGTTTCAACACTATATCATCAAACAATACAACAAAAACCATCATATTCCACCCAAAATTACTTCACAAAGTTACTATTCGTCAAGAACCCCAATATTTCAAATCTTTATAAAACTTAAAATGAGTTGTGTTTTCTTACCACAAATCCCTCTAGGATGTTAGGAGAAAGACTTTTCAAGCTTTTAGGAGTTGAAACCATCTTCGAACTCCAAAACTTCAAGATCTTCCCTAAGTTTTGGGAAGAGAGGATCTCTCTCTACAAGGTCTTTCAATGGAAACTAGTTAGTTAGTTTTGTTCTTGGGAGAAAACTAAGCAACTTTGGCTTTGAAACTTTTTGATTTCATGGCCCCTAGCTCAAGTTAGGTTTTGGAGTTTTCTTGAAAATGATGGTTCTCTCACTGTAAAAAAAGAAGAATCGATAAATGCTTTGCTTTTATAACTTAAGTAAGTGACTATGGCTTTTTGACCATTGTACCCCTTATGTAATAATTAATTACCAAATTGACCTTGATTATAAAATTTCAAAAATTTAACCTCACCTGAAAACATAACACCATATTTGAAATTACTCTTTCCCCCTTCTTTCACCCGGGTGTTCGGGTACATTTCTTGAATCTGGAAAGTGTTTGAATTATTTACCCGGGTAGGGAGGCGGGTACCTGAGTAAATAATCCAGATTGAAAAAACGAGCAGGGATGGTGCCATGCCAACTGAAGAACAACAACTCCAAATTGAAAATAACTCATGAAGTTTGTGTCCACAAAACTCAAAAACATAGGTTATAATTACTTTTCTGATTTTCTTTATACATAAAATCCAGATTGAAAATTACACTCTTAGTACATTTGTTGGTAGAGAAATATACCCGGGTATGCAATTGTCGTTGTCTTCAGTGCCTGCCTCAGAAGTTGCGGTTTTCGGTCATCAAAGTTCAATGTCACGTGAAACGTTAACATTAAAAATAAAACAAAACCAAAACTTGACCTATTATGCTGAGCAACTTAACAAAAAAGAAGTCTAAAAAATAAGATAGTTTGATCGTTGTTGTAGAAAGAAATGGCTGGTAATGCAAATAGGAGATTGGGCGTGGCTGTGAATTTCTCACCATGCAGCGTCAAAGCACTAAAATGGACGGTGGATAATCTCAAAGAAGGGGAATTTCTTGTTATCATTCGCAAATACTACGAGCACAGCGAGATGCAGCTCTGGGAATTTCTCGTTAGTAATCTCTGTTACATCTATACGTGTTGGAAATATATATAGGAGCTTATAGAACAAGAATTTCAATTCGGAGTTGTTGTTCTTCATGGCATGGCACCATCTCTGCTTGTTTTTCAATCTAGGTTAGTCTAATTCAAGCATTTTTCCAGATTCAAGAAAAATACCGGTACCCCCCTCCCTACCCGGGTAGATAAATTTTTTCAAAATCTAGCATTCGCTTGGTCAAACAGGGGCAGATTGGTGTTATGTTTTCATGTGAGGTTAAATTTTTGAAATAGTTTATAATCAAGGTTAATTTGGTAATTAATTATTACATAAGGGTTACAATGGTCAAAAAGCCAAGTGACTATACTTAAGTGTCTTAACTTATGTTGACTAAGGTCAAAACTTACATATGGGAAATTACTCTTTCCCCCTTCTTTCATGTTCTTTTCTAACAAATTTAACTTAAAATCTTTAATATGTATTTAACTAATAATCATAATAAAAATAGTCTTTTTATACACTATTTTTTAGTTCCGGGTAACTTTAACCTATTTGTATTTTTACTCCAATTTTTTTTATAATTGCACTTTTATCTAAAAAGTGACTTAAACTGTAAAGGTTAGATTTTGTATCTAATTAATCTCTTTTAATTTTGAAAAATTCCTAATTTCTCATTATACATGTTTGGATTATTATAGAATACATGAGCTAGCTCTAGTCTAATTAAACTGTCTAGCCTTACACATAATTTTCATCCTATTATATAGATGGTGTAAACTTTTCATCTTCTTCCTACCGAGATTGGTTACATTTATACTATACACCAATAAATACTTTGCATGCTTAGCCACCAAGCATTGAATTAGAAACATCCCAACATGTGATTGTTGAAAGTTTCCAGAATGGTAAGATGTATGATGGGAGAATCACATTGCATATAGTGGCATGTGAGTATGTGATTATTCTTAGAGAGGGGAATATTATATTTGTTGGAAAGAATATCCTTAAGATATTTTTATTATTTGTAAAGATCTATTTCTTTATTTCATTATGATTTATGTTAGGTATGGGCTAAGCCCAGTAGTATTTCTTTATATATTGTACTCTCATGAATCAATTTAATATAAGATTTATTTCAATGTTCCTTTCGTCTATTGTTTCTCAACATGGTATCAGAGCCTAACAAGATGAATCCTTGTACGCCTTTCCTTACCCTTTTTCATAATTTTAATATGATAGTAGAGAGATATCACCTTCTGTGAAGGATTGGCTTTCCCGTCTGTTCCCTTTCTCTTTTTCGTTCTCTCTGCTTCTCTGGCTGTGTTTTCTTTTTCTTCGGTGATTTATTATTTTTATTTTGATTTTCTTTTATGTCTTGTATTTGGCCAGTTTTATTTTATTCCCACATATGTTTGTGGTGTTATTCAAGTCTGATTTGACTTGTATTTGATTTCTTTTGCCATTGTTTAACTTTATTTTGGCCTCCCATTCAGGGGAGCATTTATCTCAGTTGTTGCCTGGTTTGCGGATTATTTGAGTTACACTAGCTCTGTCGGCTTGTATTCCAGTTGCAGCATTTATCTCTGTTGTTGCCTGGTCCGCTAATTATTTTGGTTACACTGCCTCCGTCGACTTGTATTCCAATTGCAACATTGTCTTTTTTCCAGCCCTTTCTCGACTGATGTCTATCTCGCCCTTCCTTGGCTATTGTCTTTTTCTTCCTTTGTTGATGTCCATTCCAACACTGTCTCTTTGTTAGATAAACTTTAATGTTAGTGGTTTTACGAGGAGTTGTTTCTGTTGAGTTTTATGAAGAGTTATGTTGTTTGGCTATTTAGTTTCCCTAGGAGTTTTAATTGCATCATTTAAGCTTTTGCATTTTGGCCTATAAATAAGTCCTTTTGTATTTCATATCAAACAAGCCTGTGGAAGAGATAATAAGAAATAGAGTTTCAGCTCCTTTATCAGTGAGTTATTTACTTGTTTTGCTCCTAGTATAGAAATCGATCCAACAAATTAGTATCAAAAGCTATGGAGAGTGTGACCACTACCAGTTGCCGTTGCCCCGCATGACAAAGGTGAATTATGTGAATTGGAGCATTCATATGAAGGCTCTGCTCGGATCGCAAAATGCTTGGGAGGTTATTCAGGAAGGTTTTGCTGAACCTGCATCCACTGTAGGATTTTCGGCAGCTCAAAATAAGGAGTTGAAAGAGACGCGTGCGAAGGACAAGGCGGCCTTATACATGTTATTCCGAGCTGTAGACGAGTCCGGGTTTGAGAAGATAGCAAGTGCAACGACGTCTAAGGAAGCGTGGGACATCTTGGAGAATGTCTATAAAGGAGCTGACCAAGTTAAGCAGGTCCGACTTCAAACTCTGTGTGGCGAATTGGAAGGAATGAAGATGAAAGATTCAGAGGGTGTATCAGATTTAATCACCCGAGTTCAAGCCGTGGTGAGTCAGTTAAAATAGAATGGAGAGGAATTATCTGAGACTAGAGTGGTGGAGAAGTTATTGAGGTCGTTAACCGACAACTTCGAGAACGTCGTATGTGCCATTGAAGAATCAAAGGATCTAGCTACGCTCTCTGTTGACGAGCTCGCTGGTTCCCTTGAGGCACATGAACAACGAAACAAGAAGAAGCAGGATGAGACACTTGAGTAGGTGCTTCAAACCAAGGCAACAATCAAGGATGAGAAGGTCCTCTATTCTCGAAATTCTCGAGGACGAGGTCGTGGCCGTAGTGGTCGTGGCCGAGGTGGTAGAGGCCGAGATCAAGAAGGATGCAATGATGAGGTAGGACAATCAAGTCAACAAAACTGGCGTGGAAGAGGCCGAGGTCATGGACGAGGACGGTGGTCAAATAATTCAAACATCGAGTGTTATAAGTGTGGCAAATTTGGATATTTTACGAAGGATTGCAACTCGGACAAGTGTTATAACTGTGGGAATGTCGGTCATTTTGCAAAAGATTGCCGAAATGAGAGAAGAGTGGAGGAGACTTCTAACTTTGCTGCAGAAGGAGAAGTAAAAGATGATGGAATTTTATTGATGGCAAATGGTGGAGACAAGTCAGAAAGCGAGACGGAGTGGTATCTCGATACTGGTGCTAGCAATCATATGTGCAGACACAAGGACCTATTTAACGACATGTAAATGGTTGAAACCGAACATGTTTCGTTCGGTGATGCTTTATAGATCGAGGTAAAGGGCCGAGGTACGATGTGTTTCTTACCAAAGGATGGACGAGTTGGGTCAATCCGGGATGTGTACTACGTACCGGATCTCAAAAGTAATATCTTGAGCATGGGACAATTGATGGAGAATGGGTTAATCGGTTCACATGACAGACCGGGTTCTCAATTTAAAAGACAAGCAAGGTTGTTTGGTGGCCCGAGTTGAAATGGAGAAAAATCGTATGTACAAGCTGAGTTTGAGGAGTGTGTAAGTCGGCTGTTTGCAAGCCGAGGTGGAAGATAAGGCGTCCTTATGGCATCACCGGTTTGGCCATTTACATTATGGTGGTCTAACCGAGTTAGTAAAGAAGAACATGGTGGAAGGGTTACCAAAAATAAATTATGAAGGAAAATTCTGTGAAGAATGCATATTTGGCAAACACACAAGGAGCTCGTTTCAAAGGACGACAGGATATCGGGCTAAGCAACCTCTGGATCTAATTCATACAGGTCTATGTGGACTAATCACTCTAGGGTCTTTCAGTAGAAAAAGGTACTTCGTTTCTTTTATTGATGACTTTTCACGAAAGACTTGGATTTATTTTTTGAAGGAAAAGTCCGAAGTATTCGAGTTGTTCAAGAAATTCAAGGTAATGGTTGAACATGCAACCGGGAGATATATCAAGTCGGTCCGCTCCGACCGAGGTGGGGAGTACTTCTCAACAGACTTCATGAAGTTTTGCGAAGAGCACGATATAAGGAGATTTCTGACAGCCCCGTACTCACCACAACAGAACGGCATAGCTGAAAGGAAGAACCGGACTATCCTTGACATGGTTCGGTCGATGTTAAAAAGCAATAAGATGCTGAAGGAGTTTTGGGCGGAAGCTGTGCAGTGTGTTGTATATGTGCAGAATGGATGTCCGCATTCGAGCTTGAAGGATAGAGCGCCACAAGAAGCATGGAGCGGTCAAAAGCCAAAAGTGACTCATCTCAAAGTGTTCGGTAATGTTGCTTACGCACACATACCGGACCAGCAAAGAACCAAGCTCGAAGAGAAAAGTAAGAAGTTTGTGTTTATTGGATATGATGAGAAAACAAAAGGATATAAGCTGATTGACCCCGTCAACTAGAAGGTGATGGTGAACCAGGATGTTTGATTTAATGAAGCAGATGAGTGAGATTGGAGCAGTTCATCCGGGGTCACTTCAGATATGACTACACCCGTTGCTTACCTGGCAAGTCCTAGAGTTCCTGATGAGGATGAACCCGGACAACCCAGAATGAGGAGTCTGCAAGATTTGTATGATTCAACTAATGAAGTGCATCTTGACTGTCTTTTGACAGATTCAGAAGACGTAAGTTTTGAAGAGGCAATCCGAGATAAGAAATGGCAATCTGCCATGGATGAGGAGATTGAAGCAATTGAACGAAATAACACATGGGAGTTACCGAGTTGCCAGAGGGTAGTTGGCCTATTGGGTATACAAGAAGAAGATGAATACTCAAGGGGAGATAGAACAATACAAAGCTCGGCTCGTTGCGAAGGGATACAAGCAAAAGGCCGAAATTGACTATGACGAGGTATTTGCCCCAGTTGCGAGAATGGAGACAGTCCGGCTACTGATTTCACAAGCAGCTCAATTCGGATGGTCGTTATATCAGATGGACGTTAAGTCGACATTCTTGAATGGCATTATAGAAGAGAAAGTCTATGTCGAACAGCCACCCGGGTACATAAAGGTCGGAGAAGAGAAGAAAGTGCTGAGATTTAGGAAGGCACTCTATGGGCTAAAGCAGGCACCGCGAGCATGGAATACTCGGATTGATACGTACTTCAAACAATCCAGGTTCGAGCAATGCCCTTATGAACATGCTTTATATGTAAAGAAGAGTGAAAGTAATCTATTATTTGTTGCTCTTTATGTTGATGACCTTATTTTTATGGGGAATAATGACAAGTTGATACAAGAGTTCAAAAGAACAATGGCTAGGGAGTTCGAGATGACAGATCTCGGCTTGATGAAATACTTTCTCGGTTTGGAGGTTAGACAAACTGAGGCAGGAATATTTGTGTCACAAGAAAGATATGCAAAGGAGATCCTGAATAAGTTTAAAATGGCAGACCGTAACCCGGTTTCAACTCCTATGGAACCCGGCGCAAAACTCCCTAAGTTTGATGGAGGAAAAAGAGTTGATGCAAGCAAGTACCAAAGTCTGGTGGGAAGTCTACGTTATCTCACATGCACGAGGCCGGATCTCTCACTTAGTGTTGGCATTACAAGTCAATTTATGGAGGAACTCGACTATTCACACTGGAAGGCATTAAAACGAATTCTGAGATATGTCCAAGGGACGGTTTCACATGGATTATACTACTCAAAATCGGACAACTACAGGTTGGTTGTATATTCTGATAGTGACCGGTGTGGAGATATAGATGATCGAAATAGCACTGCAGGATATGTGTTCTTCTTAGGTAAGACGGCATTCACCTGGCTTTTGAAGAAGCAGCCGATTGTGGCACTTTCCACATGCGAGGCTGAATATGTGGCAGCATCTTGGTGTGTCTGTCACGCAATATGGCTAAGAAATTCGCTAAGAAAGTTGGAGCAAGAACAAGACGGTCCAACCGAGGTTCGGGTTGACAACAAGTCGGCAATAGAGTTAGCTAAGAACCCGGTCAATCATGAAAGAAGCAAGCATATTGACGTCATTTTCCATTTCATCCGAGATCAAGTAAAGGAAGGTAATGTGGAGCTGATACACTTGGCAAGTCAGGATCAGGTCAGCGATATTTTTACAAAACCACTGCCGAAATTACTTCTTGAGAATTGCAAAAGGATGATTGGCATGAAAGATGGAAGGAATATTTAGGTTTACGAAGGAGATTTGTTAGATAAACTTTAATGTTAGTGGTTTTACGAGGAGTTGTGTCTTTTGAGTTTTATGAAGAGTTGTGTTGTTTGACTCTTTAGTTTCCCTAGGAGTCTTTAATTGCATCATTTAAGCTTTTGAATTTTGGCCTATAAATAGGTCCTTTGTATTTCATATCAAACAAGCCTGTGGAAAAGATAATAAGAAATAGAGTTTCAGCTCCGTTATCAGTGAGTTATTTACTTGTTTTGCTCCTAGTATAGAAATCGATCTAACACTCTTTACCGGCTCTTCAAACTGATGGTCATTCCAGCTGTCGATTTCTCCGACTTATATTCCGTGAAGCTTCGTTTTAGTTTTCTTTCAACCTAAGATGAAGTGTCCCTCCATCTTGAGGGAGAGTATTCGAGATATAAATAATATTTTATTTTAGTTTATGAGGAGAGATATTCTTACTACCAAAATTTCCTACTACCAACTCACTACCTATATAATCACCATTGGATCAACATTTTCTCTTTATTCAAGAATATTTTAACATTCTCTCTCTTAGATTCAATGGTTATTAGATACGTAATAAGTTAGTAGTAGAAAATTTTGGTAGTAAGAATATCCTCCCTCTTAGTTTATTATGTTTGTTATTTTTCTTTAGGGTGAGTTGTAGAGTTGTTACAACTCCCACTTGTTTATTTTGATATTATGTTTTTTAGTCTTTCTTGTTCAAGCTTGTTGCTTATGATCTATTCGCTCCATCTTGAGGAGGAGTGTTGGAAAGAATATCTTTAGGATATTTTTATTATTTGTAAAGATCTATTTCCTTATTTCATTAGGATGTGGTTAGGTCTGGTTAAGCTCGTTAGTATTTCTTTATATATTGTACTCTTTTGAATCAATTCAATATATAGATTTATTCTATATTCATCTGATCTCTTGTTTCTCAACAATCTTATTTGGATATTTTATCGTTTAAGGAGAGTAATGAATGAGCCCCACAATCCACCGTCCATAATAATCCCACTCACCGCGTGGTTATAAGTTTTCTTTCTAGTTGGAATTTCCCTATTGCCTATGCATATAGGACGCATGATCCTTAAGCGATATTGCGATTTGAAAATTTGTAACATAATTGTAGTTGTGGTGCCTTGGTCCAAGGGAATAGGCAACTGTTGTTTCATGGAAGTTGCTATCCCTAGTTCAATTCTGGTGGAAGAATAAGATATCCCCCACTCCCTCTCTCTCTCTCACCCAACCCTCAGACCTGAATTTGTACCTAAACAATGAAAATCATAATTAACTACATGCTGTTGACTCTTTCAGAGAAAATGAAACCTAGCCAAACTAGATTTTGCTTTTAGGTTTTGAATTAAATTAAAGCTTAGCTCAACCTCATCAGCTGATTCATTCAAATGGTTATATATATATATATATATATATATATATACTCGCAAATTGCTCACAACTCAGAAAGTAATGGATTAAAGTTCATTTAAGTACTTTTGTGACCTTAAACTCACTTATGAAACTCCAGCTTAAACTTAAACAAAAAGAAAAAGACATTGTTACAGACATGGCAGCTGCTGCTGCTGCTGCTTCTGCTTCTGTTGCATTCTGGCTATTCATAAAAGTGAGAGTGATTATACACAAGCTAGCTCTGACCTAGGGCTTCAGTTAGGAATCTGGGGACCATTTATTGGACAATAATGTAACCCTTACCCACAACACTCTTATTATTTAGTCACCCTCTAGAGATTCCAACCACTGCTTGTTCAGAGTCTGTTAGCCTCAGATGCTAGCCCTATTCAGTGTTCTTTAATATTTTTCTTTGTCTCCCTCCACCAAGCCACTCTCTCTGCTACAAGTATCATAAAGGAGTAGGAATTTCATTTTTGTCTTTCTTCACCTTCATCCTTTTGCTCATATTCTTTTTTTCTTCATTCTTCTTTCTCCTCTTAATTCGTCCTTTTATTTTGTGTTTTTTAGATTAATGGAGTGTATGTATGATGTGTAAAATGAATATTGTGCTGTCTGAACTGCAAAACTGGATAGCCTTTTGTATACTGTCTTCGCTAAATCTAGTCTAGTTATTGTTTCTTGAATTTTGTTTGATTCATGAAATTTCTCATGGCGGAGATGATATATATAATACGGAGAATGATCTATTTACAATTTTTTTTATACAAATTACACTAAGTATGACCGGTCATATACTCTTGATTAATATATAACCGATCAGACATAATATAGTTTGTAAGAGTTTATAAACAAAATTTGTAAATATAATCTTCTCCATATAATATTTACTTTTTTCTTTAGTGTTAGGACTTTTATTTTTCCGTTTCGAATTAAATGTACTAATGGTTTTGAAATGTTTAGGTTCTCTTGGTGTCTAAATGGTACGGCTTCAACCTTCAACGGCTGATATAGTTCTCCAACATTTCAGGTTTGCAAGGGTATCCACTCTCTCAGATAAGCACATATAAACCATCATGTCATAGGGTTTTTCTATAATGTGTACGTGTGAAAAGGAATTGGAGCAATAGAGTCACTTTCCTTCTTCTTCTTCTTTTTTGTTGGACTTAAAAAGAAGGGTCATTCCTTTTTTCTTTAAAATTAAAGAAAGCTATATCTTTCGAAATATTAGTCTAGTTTTTTATTTTACTTTATTTTAATTCAAAGTTATGCAAACATGAAGTAGAGACTTGTTTTAGGGTATTCAAGAAACTCCATATATCATTGTTTTACCATCCAACGAGCTTGATTAAAAATTTTATTCTCTAATGAAAGAGAAATGAGGTTTCTCCTTGCATTTGAGTGGCTCGATCCTGGTTAAACAAAGGAAAGGAAAACTCTGATGATGATTATTTTCTTCACAGAGGGTTTTATGTTGGTCAATATATTTTAGGGTTTCGGAGTGGTGAAGGCTAAACCATTTAAAGCACATTTGCGTCTTTGCCAAATGAAGAAGAGAAGAAAACTTGCGTAAGTTTTCTGCATCTTACACATGATTAATTGACTTTCTTTTGAAAAAAAAAGCATGCGTCATACGATTAATCACAAGCTCAGTGAAAAGCTTCAACTTGCCCCCCATGTATCTCTCTGCAAAAGTTTGTGTGGTCCTGCTCGTGCTCATAGGGTGTCTTAAAAGATATCAGAACATAATTGGTCCCTCACCCATGAGTTTCTATCATACACATAGACATGACAATGCTCTTGGACTACACACCACAACTTTTTAGTCTCTACCCTTAGTTATCTAAAGTGGATATCTCTTTTGTCTTCTAAATCCTCTCCTTGTGATGCTTTCGCGTGTTTTTGTTTTATCTCATTTTAATTTTGAGCTAGAAAAAATCAAGAGCCCATTATCCTTCACAATATTATAGGACATAAAAAAATATATTTAAAATCATATATTGTAACTAATTAAGAAACATGTTGAACGATCAAATTAGAATTTTGCAAGTTATTTTGTCCGAATTTTGATTCATGATCAATGTGTGTGTTTAATTTGATGCAAATGCTACGGAAAAGTTCATATGTTAAAGGCATGCAAATGTTAGTTAACGCTGCTTTGCTCTTTATAGGAACAATATTTTCCAATTGATGCTGTTTTGGCTTGCTTGCTTGCTTCCATGGACCCCCACGTGACGCGCTCAGTCACAAAACCTTTTGTAGTTGTCGATAAAGTGTAACTAGCCGCTTTTCGAATTGTGTAACAATGTATATGGTCCCCTTTTGAGGTTATTAACTGTGTTCATTTTGTGAATATTTTATTTAGCCTTTTGTAGTAATATAAGTAATGTGTTTTTACCTAAGGCCCACACATACAGTAAAATCTTTTCTACATTTTATAACAAAAATTAAGATAGTATAATACATGTTTAAACCATTTGTCAAGTTGTTTAGTTTTCCACAACTAGGGGCGTGCAAAATAACCAAAAAAATAGGTCGAACTATGAACCGAACCGAACCGCTCCATAAAATAACCGATTTTAAAAAACTAGTTCATGAACCAAACCGGTTTTTAAAGAACCGGTTCATGAACCGAACCGGTTTTTAGAACCGGTTCATGAACCGAACCAGTTTTTAGAACCGGTTTAAGAACCGAACCAGTTTTTAGAACCGGTTTAAGAATCGAACCGTTTTCGAAGCGAACCGAATCATTTTCAAACCAAACCAAATTAATTTTTATAACTTTATTTTTTAAAAATTTAAATTTTTTTCTTTCCAAAAGAAGATCGACCCGAACCGGTTCCGAACCGAACCACTTTCGAACCGAACCGAACCACTTCCGAACCGAACCAGTTTTAGACCGAATCGAACCACTTTCGAACCGAACCATTTAAACCAATTCGGTTCGGTTTTTCAAAAAATCCGGTTCGGTTCGACCCATGCACATCCCTATCCACAATATCTCAGGATAAATCAACCATATATATATAACTATTGTAATGAAGAAAATTATGGTCCATTATATTATGCCTGACCATAAAATGATAAGATGTAGACTACCATATTTATTTGACCAATAGAGACATGTGCCACGTGGCCACCCATGCTCCATTGCTTTATCTTTCGGTGCGGCGTGGTTAATTCAATTCCGGCATCTTCCTTTTTCCAAGCTGCGGGCTCAACTTCTTCACCAAGTTTATTCTGTGTGCATTCAAAGCCAAGTCAAGCTTGAAAACTTCAAATTTTGTTCTATAGCTTAATTGGCTTCCAAAGCATAGTGCAAACTTCATGCTTATTATACCTTATGGTGCAACTTCATCCTTCTACCTTATGGCGCGTGGCATCAAATAGTGGTAGGCGTTCATGTGAGTTTGCTAACTAGCTAGATATATACGTATCTTTCAACTATAACTAGGGTTTGTAGTATAACTCAATTTCAATTCTAATTACATGTTTCGGATCTAAACATATGTGAATATTGCATTGTTCTCCCTGTACCCCATCTTGATGCAAATTTTTATGTATGATGAATATAGGAATGTTTGGCTATGATTATAAGAGTTTATTAATTTTCTGCATTATATATTAATCAAGTATTTTTTTTATTAAATTTATCTAAACCCCTCAAAGATTTATATCATATTATTTAATAGTATCCATTAATTAGTTGGTGCATGTCAGCAATCTGTGTCATTTGCATGTTCTGATTCGTATATCCACTTCGTTAGGGGGAGTAATTTGAAGTTTAAATATCTTATAGGAATCTAATTAACAGTTTTGAATTTCGATAAATTTAATGGAGAAGCAACTTTCCACCCATTTCCTATTATTTTTTATTTCATGGGTTTCTGATGCAGATACTAGGAGGCACAACCTGCAGCAAATCCAACAGTGGAGTTAAAAATTTAGCAGCTTTTTTCCATATTAATTGTTGATGCTGGTGGAACAGAAATTGGACAATCCAAAAGTGGAAGGACAAAATTCTGCACCTGGAAACCAGCAATGAGAGACATAAGATGATTAAGAGCCCAAAGAAAGCAGATTTTGGATTAAAACAGGAGGGTCATTCAATTGACGAAAAAGAAAAGGCATCATCAAGCTCAGCACAATGGCCAAGGTTGAAGGATCCAAGGATTGTTAGAGTATCAAGAGCATTTGGAGGAAAAGACAGACATAGTAAGGTTTGCACAATAAGAGGATTAAGAGATAGGCGTGTAAGGCTATCAGTACCAACTGCAATTCAACTATATGATCTTCAAGATAAGCTAGGGCTTAATCAACCAAGCAAGGTTGTTGATTGGTTGCTCAATGCAGCTAAGCATGAAATTGATGAACTCCCACCACTACCAAATATTCCACCAGGGAACTTCACCTTTAATTCTCCACCTGCTGTTACTTCAAATGAAGCTAATAGCATATCTCAGACTAATGAACCACTGTTTAATATCAATAGGAGCATTGATTGGGAAGGTTCAAGCCAAAATTCTATTTGGAAATTAAAGCATAAAGAAGTTTCAGGTGAAATGGTTGCTGATAAAGCACATTGGATTAATAGAAGTGAAGAGGATAAGCAAGGAAACAATGAAGAAGGTCCTGCAGGTGCACATGTTTTGCAAAATCATCCTTCATTCCTAGACTTGCTAAATACTGTGCCACTTGGTTATCAATGGGAGACTTCTGGTGATGTTTCTCATCACTTGGGAAACCATGGATTTTTAAGCCAAACAGATACACACAGCATTAATGTTGTACCTTTCCCATCAACATTGTCTTTATCAACTGGGAATTCTCAAATTGTGGTGTGTCCTCCTGGAGTAACACAGGCATATTTCCCTTCACATGTTGCAGCAATGGACATGGATCCTAGACAAATCAACCACTATCAGATGTTGAGTTCAAGTTCTCAAAATCCATCCTTCAGCTTGGCTATGATGACTCCAAAACTTTTCCATTCACCCAACAACAGTGAAAGCCCATCTCACAAAGACCAAGATTTCCCTTCCAAGTGATGCACAAATTCAAAGGTTATCTAAATTCTCCTCTCAAAATATGCATGGATCAGGAGGAATGTGACAAAGCTTCGTTAATTAGTTATTCCACGTAGGGTTTGAATAATCATTTCCTTTCTCAATGCATTTTGGACTTTTTCTACTGTTTTTAAGGGTAAGATAAGCTCTCTTTAACTAAGAGAATACATGTGCTGATCTGTTAACTCTACCTTCTACAATGAGAGTTGTCCTAATTAGAGAACACATATGCGCTAAACTTTTGGAATTTTTTTTTGCTTTGACCAAGTACCATCTGCTCCATATGTCTTGTTATTGTTTTAGGGGAAGAATTCGTTTACAAACTTTTTTACAAATTACATTAAGTATGACGGGTTATATATTCTTGATTGAAGTATGACCGGTCAGACATAGTGTAGTTTATAAGAATTTGTAAATAAAAAGTTTGTAAATATAATCTTCCCCGTTATTTCATTCTTGAATCTTTATTTCTGATGTTATTCTATGAGATGAAATACAGCAAAAAAAATTACCTAATTTGTGCTAGCCAGCGCATCAAGACCATGGATTAGCCTCTTAAAATTTACCGTGACTATATTGTCCCTGGCAGTCACTAAGGCTTTGTTTGGGAGTTGGTTTTAGGAGGGGAAGGAAAGGAAAGGGAGGGTTTTAGTAAGCCCTCCCCTTGTTTGTGAGTTTAAAAAAAGGAGGGGAAGGAATTGGGGATTTTTACTAAACCCTCCAAAACCCTCCTTCTTCATAAAAGGTCCCCCAACATATTAAAAATTACTTATCTACCCTTAGCATTAAATGTAAAAATTACATAAATGTGAATCATTTTTAAATGTGACATTTTTAGAAAAATCTCAAATATCGACAAAATTTATCGACGAAAAATATTTCGTCAAAAATGATGATGAAATTTTTGATGAAAATCACATACGTCAAATTTTTTTCATCAAAACTAAAGACGAAACAAGATTTTGTCATTATCACTGACATAAATTTTTTACGGGAAAGAATTCAGTCAAAACTATTGACGAATCTAAATTCCGTTGAAACTTTCAACGAAAATTTTTTCGTCCAAAATTTGACGAAACACATCTCCACCGAAAAGTTTCACCAAAATTCTTTACAGAATTTACATTCCGTCAAAAGTTTTCAACGAAAATATTTTCAATAAACTTTTTGACAAAAATTTTCAATTGAATATTTAAGGAAACACATTTTCATCGAAAATTTTCGACGGAAAATATTTTCGTCAAATTTTTTGATAAAAAATATTTCCATCAAAATTTTCAACGGAACACATTTCTGTCAAAAAAATTCAACAGAAGATTTTTCTGTAAAAAAAATTGACGAAAAATATTTTGATTAAAATGTTTGACGGAAAAAATATTCTATCAAAATTCTTTACTGAATCTAAATTTCGTCAAAAGTTTCGAATGAAACATTTCCCTCAAAATATTTGACAAAACAATTTTCGTCAAAATTTTCATCAGAACACATTTCCATCGAAATTTTGAACGAAAAACATTTCGTTAAAATTTTTGACGAAATATTTTTTACGTTTAAAGCATTTCATGGAGGAAATCATTTTCGTCAAAACTTTTGCCAGAAACTAAATTTCGATAGAAATTTTTTTTTTTGTAAAAATTTTCATCGGAGAAAAATTTCCGTCGCTTTTCGACAAAGAGTATTCTGACGAAATTTTTTTGTAGCTTGCAGCATAGAAATTTCATAAAAAATATTATCTTTTTTAATATTGTGAAAAGTACAAAAAATATTTTTGTTAGAAATTTTAAATTTAATTTAGTTTGTAAAATATAATAAATATATTAATTTTAAAAAAGGGTAAAATGGTAAAAATATCTCATTAACCCTCTATTTTCCTCCTTTATCCTTTTTTAACTCCCTAACAAGGAAAGGGAATACCCTCCAATTCCCTTCCCTTCCTTCCCCTCCCTCCCCCTTGTATCCCCTTCCTTCCCTTCCCCTGCAAACTCCCAAACAAAGCCTAAAAGGTTACACACATTAAAATAACATATCTACAATTGCTGTCCAAAGGAAGGAAATTCAAAGAGGGAGATTGGTTTGCATTTGGGATACACCACCCCAAAAATTAGCTCAAAGGGTGAGAGTGCTCTAGGTCTTATAAACTCCACATTAGTTGCTCATACAACCAATGTGGGACTATATATCTCAACCCGCCCCCTCACACAAGAGCCCGTTGGGCTTGAAGAGTGGATGATGCAACGCGCCCAACCTACCTGTGCTAAGAAATTCCACAAGAGAAAATGGGGGCGACGAGGATCAAACACTAAGTCTCTGATACCATGTAAAGAACCTTGGGATACACAACCCCAAAAGCTACTTGAAAGGGTGAGAGTGCTCAAGACCTTATAAACTCCGCATTAGTTGCTCATACAACCAATGTGTGACTATATACCTCAACGGTACTAATTGGTACTTTAAAGAAAAACTGAGCAAGAAGACAGAAATTCACCGTACTTATCCTTTCTGTATCCTTTGTCTCTCTGAATAAAGCTTAGGGGCTGTGCTTGTCCTTTTAAAAGCATCAACTTGGAAAGAGAATGAAAAGATAAAGTATTAAGAAAATAAGATAAAAATTGAAGGAGAAAACAGAATACAAGGACGTTTCATTATGGCTTAATTAAGCATGCACCACTTTATTTGAATGTATGGTGAAGATAGTTGAGAACTTTTTTTACCTTTAGGGAATTCAACAATTTATCATTGATGTTATACATGTCCTCTAGATGTCGTCGGATAACTGCTGCATTATGTTGTGTACTCAATTAACAATATCACAGGGAGGTAGTGATAAAAAAAAAATTAGCAGCTAACTGATTTTAGAACAAACAATAGTGGAAATATTTAAACTTCATTCTAAATTAAATAATGTGAATCCTTATTGAGGAATGTTTTAGAATTGAAACATGTCCAATAACTTGTACCAAAAAAAAAAAAAATATTCCAATAATTAATAATCACTTCATTATATATATTAAAACTTAACTCTCCTGTTTCCAAAAAAAAAAAAAAAAAAAAAGAAATTAAAATTTGTAAATATGAAATTTTATATTTCTATCTTCCTCGAATTTGTCTTTTTAATCAATATATATTGCTGTAATGTACGTATAGGGAGTTTAGAATCCACTTAAAATTAAACGAATAAAGATTATTAATCTTAAGTCCAAAGAATATGAGGGCGCATCGTGGTTTTTTCGCCCTTAAAAATGGTAAAGGAATTCCATCATGCAGGTGCAAGATTTTCACTACAGTATTTACTTTAGGAACGTAGTAAACAGTTTTTACATGTAATATTCGTCAATAGGATTATTAAGTATTTGTTGATTATTGATTTCAAAATAATTGTTTATTAAATGGGTTTTATTAATCTCATGTTAAAGGAGATAAGTTATCTCATGTCATAGAGATAAATTTATGGGCTCCACCACCTAAAAAATAAAAAGAAAAGAAAAGAAAAAGGTAGCACAATTATCGAAGAGTGTGTAGGAGAGAAAATTATCACATGTAGCATAAGAATAATTTTTCTCTTATTAAATATAAATAACAGTCAATAAGATATTTGGCAAATCACCTTAAGTGTCAAACCCTGAAAAAATGATGAAATGCAGTAACACTCTAGCTAGATATCATTAGGTGTTGTTTTCTCTATCTCTATTGTATCATTTTTTTTTAATAATTAGCTTCAAAATAATTATCCATGCATTTGTTATAAAGAAGTGTATTTATTCAAAACATAGTTTGAGTACGTTAAAAAAAATCCAATAAGCTTTAATTTACAGATTATAATACATATTAATCAATACAAGTAAATTTCCACTACTAGAAAAATGGAAATTTTCGACGGAAAATATTCCGTCCAAATTAAAGACGGAAATTTCAACAAAAAATGTATTCCGTCGATAATTTTTGACGGAAATTAAGTTCCGTAAAAAATATTCGACGAAAATCTGATTCCGTCGAAGATTTTCTACGGAAAAAGAATTCCGTCGAAAATAATTTGAAAAAAAATAAATCAAAATGAAATTAATTTTATGATATTTCGACGGAATTCTGATTCCGTCGAAGATTTTCCACGGAAAAGGAATTCCGTCAAAGATTTTCCACAGAAAAATTATTCCGTCGAAAACAATTTAAAAAAAAAATTCAAAAAAGAAATTATTTTATGAATTTTTCGACGGAAAAATGATTCCGACAAAGATTTTCCACGGAAAAAGAATTCCGTCGAAAACAATTCCAAAAAAATAAATCAAAAAGAAATTATTTTTTATGAAATCTTCGACGAAAAACTGATTCCGTCGAAGATTTTCCACGGAAAAGGAATTCCGTCGAAAATAATTCCAAAAAATAAATCAAAAAGAAATTAATTGTTATGAAATCTTCGACGGAAAAATGATTCCGTCGAAGATTTTCCACAGAAAAGGAATTCCGTCGAAAATAATTCCAAAAGAATAAATCAAAAAGAAATTAATTTTTATAAAATCTTCGACGAAAAACTGATTCCGTCGAAGATTTTCCACGGAAAATGAATTCCGTCGAAAACAATTCCAAAAAGATAAATCAAAAAGAAATTAATTTTTATGAAATCTTCGACGGAAAAATGATTCTGTCGAAGATTTTCCACGGAAAAAGAATTTCGTCGAAAAAAAATTCCAAAAAAATAAATCAAAAAGAAATTAATTTTTATGAAATCTTCGACGAAAAAATGATTCCGTCGAAGATTTTCCACGGAAAAGGAATTCCGTCGAAAACAACTTCAAAACAATAAATCAAAAAGAAATTAATTTTATGAATTATTCGACCGAATCTCGATTCCGTCGAAGATTTTCCACGGAAAATGAATTCCGTCGAATACAAATTCAAAAAAATAAATCAAAAAGAAATTAATTTTTATGAAATCTTCGACGGAAAATGATTCTGTCGAAGATTTTCCACGGAAAAGGAATTCCGTCGAAAACAATTCCAAAAAAATAAATCAAAAAGAAATTAATTTTTATGAAATCTTCGACGGAAAAATGATTCTGTCGAAGATTTTCCAGGGAAAAAGAATTTCGTTCGAAAACAATTCCAAAAAAATAAATCAAAAAGAAATTAATTTTTATGAAATCCTCGACGGAAAATGGTTGAACACATTGATGGTTGAACTGGTTGAACCAATGTCAAGGCGAACTGGTTGAACACATTGATGGTAACGGTTGCCCTTCAAATCTGACCATATTACCATATTATTATTTATGTATGATTCAAGGTTTTCAAGTTAATGTTGATATTTTTACTAACTTGTCTTTCTTATCGTGTTTCACCTATATATTAGGAAAAATATAAATGCTTGCCGGATGACCAATATCTTTTTCATAAAGCGCCACTGACATAATCAGAAATCACTTGAATTTGATAAGAAAAGGAAAGGGCGATACGTCTTGGATGAGACAAGATGTTCTTTATGGTTTGAAGGTTCACTGGTCTGACGAAAAATGGAAGAAAATGTCTGAAGCAAATAAGAGGAACAGTTCCAAATTTGATGGACCTTCATATTCTGGATGTTCACTTCCATTTACTAAGCATGCAAGGCGGTTGGTAAGAATACTAGTAATTGCATATGCATGTAGATTAAATAAATGGTAAGCCTTTTTTTATACTCACAATATTATGTTCTTATAGTTTTATGAATTGATATCACGCAGTTGGCAGATGGGGTCACGGATCTGTCCTCCGTGGATTGGGCTGTGTTCAAGCATACACACACATCTAAAGATGATCGTGACAGGTGGTGCAATGACAAGGCAAAGGCAAAAGCTGTGAGTAATATTTATTTTTACACCAAATATTTACTTTAGAAAGCTGATTAGTTTTAGTGTACCTGACTTTAACACATCAATACTTTCTATGTAAATTTTAGGATGACTTTACGAGACTTAGGGAAGAGAGAGATAGTCAAGTCACTCCCGGAGTGGATGCTAGCAGTATTGCCTCGGATAATGATTTAATCTTGCAGGCAGCTGGTGGGGTTAACAGTAAAGGACGGGTATACGGTTTAGGTACACGAGGAGAAGTATATAAGCAATCTCGACTCTGCAATAGGCTACCATTTGGAGTGTCGCAGCAAGAGAATGACAGGATGCACACATTGATTCTGCAGTTGCAGGGTACAGTTGCACAGCAAGAGGAGAAGGCTGCACAGCAGCAGAAAAAGGTTGACCAACAGGATAGTTTAATGGTTATGATGTAGAAGCGAATGGACACCATGGAGAAGCTTTTGCGAAGGCTTCCTGTGGAATTTTTAGATACTGAGGATGACGACGAGACTCAGCCCCCGTCTCAGGACGTAGGTGATGACCACGATTATGCAGGTCATCCACCAGCATGACTTTTGTATCTTTGTTGGATGTATATGACCGAGACTGTTGCACAAAGACTATTTTGATTAGTATATGACAGGGACTTTTGTATATGTATGTTCTTGTTTGATTAGTATATATCTTGGACATTTATACATATAGGACTCTTTTGATTTGTATATGACAGGGGACTTTTGTATATGTATGTCCCTTTTGATTAGCATATGTCTTGGACATTTTTAGATATAGTACTCTTTTGATTAGTATATGATAGGAACTTTTGTATATGTATGTCCCTATTGATTAGTATATGTGTTGGACATTTATATATATAAGTATCTTTTGATTAGTATATGACAGGGATTTTTAACAGATCATAATTATATTAAAATCAAATAATTATGATATGTTACTTTCATATATTTGTTTATCAGGTGTGAAACATAAATTGATATTAATTTTGTAGAGAAAAAAGTATTCAAAGAATTTTATGTCGAAAATTTTCGACGGAATTTGTTTTCCGTCGAAAATTATTAAAAGATTTTTCGACGGAATTTCATTCATTTTTCGTCGAAAAATTTCGACATAATTTCTTTTCCGTCGAAAATTATTAAAAGATTTTTCGACGGAATTTCATTCATTTTCCGTCGAAAAATTTCGACAGAATTTATTTTCCGTCGAAAATTATTAAAAGATTTTTCGACGGAATTTCATTCATTTTCTGTCGAAAAATTTCGACAGAATTTATTTTTCGTCGAAAAATATTAAAAGATTTTTCGACGGAATTTCATTCATTTTCCGTCGAAAAATTTCGACAGAATTTATTTTCCGTCTAAAAATACTAAAAGATTTTTCGACGGAATTACATTCATTTTCCGTCGAAAATTTTCAACAGAAATTGTTTTTCGTCGAAAATTAATACAAGATTTTTCGACGGAAGTTCATTCATTTTCCGTCGAAAAAATTCGACGGACTTATTTTTCCGTCGAAATTTTCCACAGAAATTATTCCGTCGAAAAAAATCGACGGAAATAATTTGTTACCTACAAATGACTTATTCGACGGCTCCTTTTCCGTCGAAAATGTCATTTTAGACGGAATTTTTATCATTTTCGACGGAATTTTTCCGTCGAAAAAAAAGCATTTTCTAGTAGTGATGACCAATTTTAGTTTAAATATATAGTGGGTATAAAGGAAAGTTTAATTGAAGTTTAAAAACATTTGGCCCTGAATTTGAAAGTTCAATGTGACTATGTCAAAACCAAGCAAGGTTTATGTAATAAGGTTTTTGTAATATACTGTTTTGCCTTGTTCATACTTCATATTGCACGAAATTGCCTTGCCCTCAACCCTCCCCATTTTTCATTGGTCAATACCACAAGAAAGCGCCATACAAATTTAAGGAATGTTTCGTCCCTATAATAAATTAAGCAACAAATTAAGATTTCATTGTGATATACAGTCGGTTGTTAAAATTTTCGCATCATTCGACGTATATATCAAACAATATAAGTTGAAATAGGAAATTAAAGAAAAGTGTTTGTCATTTAAATGATACAATTTTGTGTTATTTTTTAAAGAATTTACTTCGTTTTGGTGTGTTTTTATTTTCTCTCTCCTCCATTTTTTTCTAATTTTATAAAAAAGAAAATATAAAAAATACCAAAACGATGTAATTTCATTAAGAATGACACAAATTGTGTCATTTAAAATGAAAAATACCGTTTATAAAAAAAAAATGAAAAATACTTAACCCACTAACTATATATGCGTTATTTCATTTCCTTTATTTGATAGTAATAATTATCTCCAGTTATTATCTTTTGACGGATTTTTCAAAATTAATCTAACAAACTTACATTTTATCCCTTCCTATTATGTTTGTTCTTTTTTCCATTTATCATTTGATGCAGTGGAGGACCAAAGAAATTTTTTTTATGTCCGCACATTTAGTAGCGGGGGTTCGGGGGCTGCGCCCCTGAAATTTTGTTTGTAAAGAATGTTTAAATCAACGCTTGAACCTGCTTATAATCTAGTCGCTTTAATAACAAGCTGCAGACAATAGTTTGATCAATTATTCCCCTCTAAATCTTAGCAATCCTCCAAAACAAATATGCGAATATACTCCAGTATATTCATACATCATCATTCTATTTTATAGTGTTGAATAAAAAAGTCAACACTACTTGTACAGAATGTCAGACCTGCCATCAATACTCTCTTTTTATAAAACTGAAAAAATGAAACAAAGATGAAGAGAGCATGTGAATGGATAAGTGATAGGGGAGGAAGAATAAGTTTTCTCTCCAATCAATTTACGTTGTTACGTTGTTTTAATTATCTTCGTACGTTGCTAACTAATATAAGAATAAATATCTTTTTTGCTCCCTAACAAAAAATTCGGTCCCCACTCACTTTAGTCCATTATAAAAAATATTAATCACTTAGTCCCTATGAAATTCAATGTGGACCCATTTTTGTCTTTTTTGAATTAATGATAGACCACGATTTTAACTAAATTATTTACTTTAAATTTTTTAGGGACCTCGAAACTTTTTTTTTTGTAAGAGATTACAATGGGGATCATATTTTTTTGTTATGGGCTTAAAAGGGTATTTACTCCTAATATATATATATATATATATTGAACCAAAAAATAAATAAAGACATGCAATCAAGAAAAGAAAAAAAAACTTGAAATAAAATTTTTTATGACCGTGCTTGGGGAGATTATTTATTGTGGTCCGGGACCACCGTTCTTTTGGTGGTCCCTTAGTGTAAATGAAAGGGTAAAAGTAGAAAAGAAAAAAAAATAACAGGAATAAAATATGAAAAAAAATGATATTGTGAGAGAAAACACCAAATTATTGGATCATAAAAATTATTTCCCTACTTGCGACCTTTTGCCCGGAAGTGGGTCCACAGTGATTTGATAATATAACTTCATAGTTCAGCGAGGATCAGTTGCGTTGTTTTTTCTTTAAAAAAAATGCCCATTTATTGTAATACTTTCATTATTTACCCAAATTTCAAAATAAAAATTACACATAAATTGTTATCAAAAAAATAAAAATACACATAAACTATGTCAATTAAAACTGTAGGAAGTAAATGAATCACACATAAAACAAAGTTAATTGTTCAGCCTTAACCTTTTCATGACGTTTTTTTAGTGGATTACTTTTCTCATGTAATACGAAGAAGTTCTATCATATTAAGAGATAAATAAAATGGGCCCCACCAATTTTTAGAAAAAAGAAAAAAAAGAAAAAGAGAGACATATTTTTTGAAGTGAGAGTGACATAAGAGATCAATTTCATGTCACATAAGAGTATGATTTCCCTGTTTTTTTAATGTGATTTTGCTTTTCCTTGTTTTGGTTTACATTGGTTAATTTGATATTCTTAAGATGAGAAAATGCACTTTGAAATAAGAAAAAAATGTTTATCATTTTAAATAATATAAGATTATGTCATTTTAAAAGAGAAATAGGTACTAAATAATATTTTTTTTATTTAAAATTTAAATTAAAAAAAATTCACTCACTCTCTCCCCCATAATTTTCATTCATTGTGTCCATCTCTCTATTAAAATGACATAACTCATGTCATTCAAAAGGACAAACATCGAACCCTTAAAATAAAGTATAAAGTTATAACTATCAATTGATTCAATTGTAAAATTAAATACTAAAATTATTAAAATTAATAAGAAAAATATTATGTTTACAAAAATTTTGTTTACGAATTCAACTATATATTTCAAAAAATACAAATATTTAAGCACATATTTCTTGAAAGAGGTAGATACTTTGACACCGGTATCAAATTTTAAGTTTGACACCACATCTGAGAGCCGTTAGATCAGAAAAGACCAACGACTCTGATTTGTAAGCATGTGACACCAATGATATTTTTGATCTAACAGCTCTTAGATGAGATGTCAAACTTGAAATTTGACACCGGTGTCAAAGGATCCTATCCATTCTTGAAATATATAATTAAATATATAAATGTAACCTTACTCAATTAATAATGCCATTCATTTTTTGGTTTGTTTTTTCTAAAATCACTTTAGATAACTTATCCAATGTTCATCGAAACGACGTCGTTTTAGGATGGAAATCATGGTATTTTTGTAATTTTAATTTATTTCAGAGTTATATAGTCTTTATCATTCCAATTTTTTAATTTTTCAATCTCAAAATGACGTCGTTTTGATGAACATTAGATAAAATTATGTAAATTAAGATCACAAACTTTTTTCACGTCATTTTTTTGGGTTCACTCCGCACTTTTTGTTTTTTGTTTTTTGTTTTTTTTTTTTTGGAAACCACTCCGCACTTTTAAATACTACGTTTGTGGCATTGCATGTGTTGTTTGGCCCGTACATTTAACAAAAAAACGACGCCGTCTGTGGAGGAATATTCATGATTATTCTAACTTTAATTTCCACAATTAATTTTAATTTAATAGAGGGTTCAAATCTCAAAATCGCATCGCGTCCATGAGCATAATCCTCCTTCCAAAATTCAACTTCTCTCTCTCTTTCTGTGTGTGTGTGTGTGTCTCTGCTTCGATTTCTACCATTGATCGAAGGGTTTGCGAGGGTTTAAGCTAAACCTAACCCAAACCCTAAGTTTCCCAATTTCTTCTCTCGATCTTCCACTCACTCTCATCATCCTCGAAATTGCTAAGCGATACTCTCTCCCTCCATACCCTCAGATCCAATCAATGGTAAGCTTTTTTCTTTCCTTCTTCGATTTTCATTTCTGAATCTTTTCACTCGAATTGGGATGAGTTAGGGTTCTTGCTTAATTAAATATATTTGTTGGAAACGTGAAAATTATGACCTTTGCATTGAGCTCAAGTTCTGTGTGACCTAAAGTTCTGTTTTGTTTTTATTTCGATTATCTCAGAGGTGGCGTTGGTGAGGTTGAATTCTCGGTGAGTTTTAAAGATGAGGAATGATAGGGCTTTGGGGAATGTATGTTGGGTTTTCAAGTGATATGAAGTGCTGAATATGAGCAATGGTGGTGGGAAGACTGGAAGACAGCTTGAACAGCCTACCACATGCAGGAGGAGAAAAGTGGGTGGTGGTGATGATTTTGCCCAAGCAATTGCAAAGATTGCAGTAGCACAAGTATGTGAGAGTCAGGGTTTTCAGGCATTTCAGCAGTCAGCTCTTGAGGCATTATCGGACGTTGCTTCTCGGTATATTTTGAACGTTGGGAAGTCTGCACATTACTATGCTAATCTTGCTGGTAGAGCTGAATGCAATGTTTTTGATGTCATTCAAGGGTTAGAAGATATGGGATCAGTACAGGGGTTTACAGGTGCCTCGGATATTGATCATTGCCTTGTAAGTTCGGGCATTATTCGGGAAATTGTTCACTTTGTTAATGATGCTGAACCAATTCTGTTTGCACACCCCTTTCCTCGGTTTCCAGTTGTGAAAGAACGGGTGCTGACTCCTAGTTTTTTGCAAAGAGGAGAAGAGCCTCCTGGGGAGCATATTCCTGCTTGGTTGCCAGCATTCCCTGATCCACAAACTTATTCATGGTTACCTACAGTGAATGGAAGAGGGACAGAACCTCATGCTACCAAATTTGAGCAAGAAAGAGAGAATGGCAAGGGGGAGCGGCCTCTGTTGAATTTGCAGCAGCATATGGTGTCAAATATGTTTGAGAAGTCCACCTTGATCGACCCTGCAGATGCTAAGGCTAAAGGAGTAGCAGTGGAAAGGAACCCGTTTCTTGCTGCACCTTTGAGAATTGATGATAAGGAAGTTGCTTCTGTTGCTCCTCCAGCTAAGCTCTTTAATGGTGTAGCTTCTGACAATCCTGTTGTGGAAAATTTTGTTGAAAATGAACCCATTTCAGTATTGGAGACATTTGCTCCAGCAATTGAAGCAATGAAAAGCACATGCTGTTATTCCAAGGAAGATCAGACGAAATTTCGTTTGAATGAGAAGCCTGCTGTGCGTTTTAAGATTGGGATTAAAAATAAATTCTTAGGAAGGTCCATTGGTTTGATTCCTCAAAAAGAGGAGCATAAAAAGACTTTACCGTGGTTTACAATGGAAGATGGGAAGGATGACAGGCAAAAGAGAGCCGAGAAAATTCTGAGGGAATCTTTAGAAAACCCAGATCAGCTTGTTCAGTTGTAAATTAAATTGCTTCAATTAGAATCTGTATACTTGATCAGGAGAATGTCAGAATAGGTAGTTTTGGGATATTGAAATCTAGGTAACTGTCTGCTTATGGGCATTATAGGATGGATGTTACTATTTTGCTCAGACATGTTCCCATTTTAACAATCTTTCAGGTATGTGCATGTCAATTGCTTGGTAGAAAAATTTATGATTCTTTTAATTGAAGTTCGTCTGACTTGTGGCAGTTTCTCGGAATTTGTGTGCTAAACCGTTTTATATTAAAGTCTATGCTACGTCTACAACTAATTTCCCACAGAAAATCACATTCCTTTCTGATTACAACCTACGTTGTCTTATTTATTTATTTTTTAAAGAAAAAAAAATTTAACATCCTGTCAAAAATGATAAATCAACTCCCACTGCTTCAAATCACATAGTATATTAACTAACAATTGAGAGCAGTTTACATTAAGTTAATTAATAGTTACGGATAGTAACTGTATGCACGCTTTATTATAATATGCTCATGTATAATCAAGTAACATCTGACTTCATGCCCAAAAGATACAGAAAAAACTGTTTATTTTAGTCAGCATTTTGTGTATTTTCCAGTATTTCTTCCTTATAAGCTTTAATTGTTTATTGTCTTGGAATGTCCTCATTCTGCTGATTGAAAGAAAACCTGGCTTTTACACTACTTTTTTTTTTTTTCATTTTTCATGTTTCCAATCCATTTTATCCTTATTTTCCATTTTTCGATCTATGGTTATTCTCTGCCCTAGAGTGTAGTTGCCTATTTTTCAGGTTTGCTTCTGAATTGTTCTACGGGACATCTCTTAAAGAGCACTGCTCTTTGATAGTGAACGTTGGACAGGGAAGTACTAGCAAGAGAAAAAACTAAGTGAAGAGGATATGATGATTTTCAGATGAATAGGTGGACATGCAAGAGAATATTAGATAGGAACGAAGAAGGTATTTGAGAGAAAGTTAGAGTAGTATCTATTGAGGAAAATATGATGTGAATTTGCCTAAGGTGGTTTGGTTTTGGTCATGTGAGGGGAGGATCCGTAATGGTTTTAGTGAGAAACGTGGATCAAATGGAAGATACTTCCATTAAAAAGGTACAGGAAGACCAAATAAATTTAATGAAGAAATTATAAAAAATTACTTTTTCCAATGCAGACTTGTTGAAATTTGGTTTTTGACAGAGCCTGATGACATTGTTTGATTCATAATGTTTTTATCGAATTCCCCTTGATAAGGCTTGGTTGACGTTATAGTTGCTGTTCTTGTTGTATGTTGATCTTATTGTTTTGCTGGTGATTCTTAGTTGAGATGTGTGTTGGACTTGCCAGGGCTTTTAAACTTTTGTTGCTCTGCTGTTATGCTTACGAAATTGTAGAATTTACTTTGTTGCAATTTCAATTGGTGTCTTCAAGACTTCAACTGCTGCTTCAGCTTATGCACCTTAGATCTTGATTGGTGCTTAGCAAAAATATTGATGTATTTTGCTATTTGAAACATCAATATCAATAGCTTGGAAGGAATTGTTCCATTAATGGTTCAGAAGCTTCCTTTTTGCTCTCTTGCCAGTAGTACATACAAATCATTTGCATTCGTTCGCGGAGTGTCACATAGCATTCTCTTCCTTCAACAAAGTCATTGCTTAAAGTATTTTCTCTTTATATTACATAGTTGACATGAAATGCGTGTTGAGTAATCCTCTGATCAAGTCGTGCAAGGGTAGCCTGATGACAAATTCTAAATTGGAGCAATTTGTTGTTCAATGAAATGTGCTAGTTAACACAAACCCGAAATTTGTTCATGCTAAGCCTCCTCTGTTTTCCACATTATCGTTTTGAAAAATGTGACCTGAATATTTGTGTAGGATATGATCTGTTTGTGTAATATGTAAACTATTTGCAACATTGAAGAATTAAGGTTAGATATTAACATCCCAGCCTCTCTCTCTCTCTCTCTCTCTCTCTCCCCCCCCCCCCCCCTCCCCTCTCTCTCTCTCTCTCTCTCTCTCTCTCTCCATGTCTTGGATGAGCAAAATATTAGAAAGGTTGACAGAAAGAGTGTATTAAAAGATTTTCCATTTCGACCTTCTACATTTATTGTTGAAATTGCATTAATAATTTCTCCTAGTTATATCCCTTTGATTTTTTTATATTTAGTACAGCTATATAAAGAACTTGATGAATACATAGTTTTATAAAAAGTAAGGCAAAGTAAATTGTGGGAAGATTTTGGCTCGTTTCGGTTTGGAAAATAAAAAATAAAACAAATAAAATTGTCTATGCATATGTTAGTAATATATTGCCTTTTGTTTTTGTTGGTATCAATTTATTATTGCTATCAAACAATATGGATAAGAGACTGATTTATGTAGTATTGTTATTCTGGTTGATTCAATCTTAAGAGTGCCTGTTGAATGCGATGAGCTATACTAGCTAAACTTGAGACAATAACTAATCAACGATGGCTTGAGGCACCAAATTGTGACATATGAATTGCGTTATGGTTTGATTCGAAGCTGAGTCTACTTCGGTGAGTGTACTCGTACTCAGTTGCAACAATTAATATATATTGTAATTTCACATGTTATATTTTAATCTAACTTATACATGAGCATCCAAACCTATGTAGCATTGATACTGACACGGGACACGTGACACGATACGACACGACACTCCGACATGTTAATTCTAAAAAATGTTAGATTTCGACACGTTAGGACACGTTTTGATATTAAATAATATTTTTAATTTATGTAGTGCATATTATATTTAATATTCAATAATTTAACAAAAAATGAAACTAAACTTATAATATTATCATTTTTAGAAAGAAGCATAAGATATCTCAAATATTTATATTAAACTCAATAAAATGGTAATCGTAATCCAACGAATATAATAGCTGGAACTAAAAACTCAACGCAACGCAAAATTTGAACCATTTTTTTATTTTTTATAACGGGTGTTTGGAGTGTCGGCGAGTCTCAGAGTGTCAGGAAGTGTCGGACACGACACGTCAGGATTTTTTGAAGTGTCGGTGCTTCATAGATCCAAACTTATAACCAGGGACCCATGGGTTGGAGTATATGTTCGATTTTTTCCAGTAATATTTTTGAAAGGGATTTAAAAGGCTTAATCTCGGGACCCGCCCCAAATCGGAACGATTGGAATATCACCAAAAAATAAAAAAAGTTCACAGGTTGAGTTTGGGAAATAATACTTTTGCAAAAATGCAAGAATAAAATTGCACACATTCATCCATATCCCCCAAATCAGAAAGTTTTATATACTAAGATTTTCCCTTTTAATTAAAAGCCAAGAAAAAAATAGATTTTTTGTTTCATGTCAGACCATAACCCTAAGAAAGAAGAAGTTGGAGGTAGGAGCCGGCACCATTCTACATATAGAGAACGTGTTATGTTCGTGTAATATGTAAAACTCATTGCAATATTTTCAACAGCCATGTGAAAGTTCATACTGATATACGTTTATCTGTATTTCTGCATGTATTTATGAACATAGATTATAAATACATGAAGAAAGACAAAAAAGGTACACACAAATGTGCAACAATTTGTACAAAACAAAGGTGGAACAGTCAATTAAGCAGCTTATTATCCCCTTCAAACTATATCTATAGCTAGATTACAAAGGTGGGAGATGAAGACTGAATAATTTTTCTCAAACTGCTAATATCCTACTTTGGAAACATCAATTGCCTGCAATGCCTACCAGGAAGGCTTGCTACTTCACCTCTCACAACTTCAGTTATCAAATCTTTAAAGATCAACCGTTCAATATCCAATACAGTATTTGGTATCTCACTTCTGCAGTTAGTCCAAATTGTGTGGTGATGCTTCAAATCTTCCCACAAGAGACTTGTCAAATTCTCATCCTCATGAACTAAGCTGGCATTCCTATTTTGAGGTTGTAACTGATCTATTTCTGTGCATAGCTCATCCAAAAGCTTCTGCCCTTTTAGTTTTCTACCTGCTAGTTCATGTGGTAGGAACCATAGAGTGGAACAACTCTCTAATATCAGTTTTTGAACTAAAATGTCATTAACCACATCAAATATGAGTTTCCTTTGCATTTGCTCAGGGTTAATAATACTGGCAATCTCCTTGGCACTGTCTTCAATAGTAAAATGCCTCTTGTTTGTCTTCATTTGTTCAAGTGCAAAGAATAACTTTGGATTAATCAAGTGACCCGCTGAATGGAATATCTGGCTAGAATTGGGACCACTGAGCAAACCTGAAGCTAGCAGTATTTCTGATATATATTTATGGTCAGGATCCTTACTGTCAATGTAATTGATGAATTTCTCATCGATCCAATCAGTTTCTTGTAGAATTTGAACCAAATTCTGGGTGTTCAAGTCTTTATCACTAGATCCATCGATGAAGTTAGCTTTTGTGGTGCTGGATAAAGGAGGATGATCCACTGAGTTCTTCTCACTTTCATCATCAGTTCCTAGAGCTTCATCTGCGGCAGAAAATTTGAAGGAAATCAAAATGTAACTCAAAATCCTAGGCTGAATGATTTTTGTATTTTGTAATGCCACTAAAATGTATATTGGCTGCAGTGATTCATTTGAAATATGAATGTAGATTATCCACCATTCAATCTATGTTGCTTACCTAAATCTTTTGAAATGTCTGATTTCTTTTTCATTGGAGATGGTGGGTCTTCACTATAGAATGCAGCATCAAGAACAGACACAGGACTTGGTTGTTCAGCAGTTACTATTTTCTCAGCCTTAGAGCTTTCCTTGCTCAACTCTTCAAATGCATTCTGATCAACAAAAGACTGTTTAACCGGCTGATTTAGATGCAAAATCTAATTATGCGAGGAAGAAATACTTACATTTTGATTCGGGCCTGTCAGCTGGATGGAGGTGCTATTGATCCTTCTTGATTGATCAACGCGAATGACTTCTATGTCACTACTTCGAGTGGCCGAGTTTCTTTTGGTGTCAAAATCTGGAGAAATGACATTAACATGATTCTGGAAATCCTTCCAGTGACAGCTGATCTCATTGAAACGTTCATTTCTCTCCTGTAAGGTAGAGAGCTTTTGTCTGGGTGTTGTACTTGGAGAAGACAATTCCACAGGTTGCCTATTGAGTTGTCTTCTGTTAATGCTGGAATCTGATGATGGACTGGTTGGTGGAGAACGCCTTTCCAAACCAAATTTCTTTTGTAGTCTTGGGCTCCCAGTCACTGTTATATTACCAGATTTGGTAATATTTTCTCCATTGCTGTCTTGAAGAACTTTTGAGGATTGCATCAACTTTGAAGTTCTCATGCTTTTATTCTTATCTGCTGAATGGACTGGTTGACCAAAAGTATCCTTGATGTTTTTTGTTGTTGAACTGATACCTTTAGCTATTTGTTTCTCAACCAGTCTTCCATTTGTGGGATCACTCGGGCAATACTTGCTGAGACTAGATTTACATTGAATTGACAACTCTCTGGAAGAAGGATTATTGGCTTTTCTGGTAACTTTTGCTGGTTTCATGATGACAATTGGCAACTTACTATCCCGGGTTGAATTTGATACCGCAGCTGGGACAGATGCTGGGTCCTTTTGTTGTATTCTTGGGCTTTGTACTTTCAAGCTTTCATTGGGAGTACTATTATTCTTATTGTTAGATGGAGAATTTGAAGCCTGATCTCTTGTAATATCTATTGAATCTTTATATCTCTGCATTGCTTCAAGAATCTGTTGAAGGGCTCTGAGATCCTTTCCAGACTTTTTGAACTCAAGTTCTGTCAGCCTTTTCTCAATTTCCCCATATACAGAAAGAGAGGACTTTAAGGCTTTTATATCAGATTTACTTCCCTGGGAAGTTTGTACTTGAGAACTTTGACTTGCATCATCATGCCTCAACGGAGTTGATTCTAGCGCAAACCGTGTATATGGTGTCACATTTGTGATTGAATCAGCCCTACTAGACTGAGGCAAGGTGAACCCCTGACATGTCCTAGGGGATACAGAATTTTGGTGTTGCTTATATTCATCACATGTGAAGCAGCTAGAAGTCCTCACTGGAATCCCACTAGTTTGTGCCTGGTCTGGGAGGGCTTCTAGTCCCATTAACTTAGCAACAACACTGGATGATCTTTTGGAAGTTTCTGGTTCTTGCAGCTGGTTAAGCATTGTGCTGGAGTTCCTCCCATACCCTTTCTGTGGACCCTTTAACAGGTTGCGAGATTTGTTTCCATCATTGGAACCTCTAATGGAACCTTGTCTGCTGTCCAAGGAAAGCCTTGGGAGTTCCTTATGCTTTGTGGCAGATTTAAATGTATCTTGTGTCTCCCTCCCATCATAAGAGAGTCGTGGTGAGTCCCAAGGTGTTCTCTTGGACTTAACAAGAACATGGAATGGTTCATTGGCAACCATAACTCCTGCATTGACAGATTTGTGGTACTGCAAAGGCCGGGGTGAGTCAATGTGTTTCAAGGTATGAGTCTGACCCTTCTTTTCCTCTTTAGCCACAGTCTTCACAGACATTCCTTGAGCTTCTCTATGCATTGAGTCTTTGACAATATCATACATGTCGAGGGATTTCTGGCCTGGGGTATCAAGTTGCTTCATTGATACTTCTGAATTTGGACTTTCTGGAATTCTGATTCTACTGGTTGATGGTGATTCTGTCTGAATTGTTCTGTTAAACTCTAGTGATGACATGCTAGATGAACAAGATGATGAAGACAAAGAAGTCATTGATGACTCTGTGGAGAATTGTTGCTTCTCTGTTGCAATCTTCAGATTCTTTGCCTGCATTCATACTCACACAAGTTCTTAACTGGTTTTTGGTAAAATTCTCTAAAGAGTAAAACTACAGTTATCTTACCTTAGTTTTCTGCATTGTACTATTGAGTTCTTTGTTGTCATTACTGCTTCCACCTTAGAAGGGAAGGAAATTTGAGTTAGAAGTAAGATGAAAAGTCCTCAAACTCAAACTTCAACTATCTGTTTATTCTATTTAAATCCTTTCTAAAATATCTGGTAGCATGTTTACATGCTCCACAGAAAAGCATAGAAATTGATATGATATAACTATCAAGGATTTGAGCGCACCATAAACCTGGAAGATGTGGTAAGAGAAACGAGGATGTTGAGGCTCACAAAATATCTTTAAAATATCTAAGGAAAATACTAAAAATAGAATGTTTTACAGTTTTACTTTTCCTTAATTTATTTATTTATTTTTTGGCAGAATAATGGGCCACTTGGGAAAATTAATAGGAACTTTAGGCATCCATCGTGCAATAAATTATAAGTTACATAATATATATATATATATATATATATATATATATATATATATATATATATATATGGGGCATGATATTTTTACACTGGTGTAAAAGTTGTGACCATTGATCCACTTGTATCAAATAGCTCACATTACTAAAAAATTAGTGCCGTTGGATGTAAGTGGGATCACGGACAAGATTGAGAGTGTAACTTACACTGGTGTAAAATGATACTGACCCTATATATATATATATATATATATATATATATATATATATATATATATATCACTCTAAAAAGTTAAATACATCTATTGGAAAATGTTCATATAAATTTCAAAGATTCATATCTTGATATCTGTTGACTTCAAAACGAGATTCATATAAAGAAAATTCCCGTAGAATTTATTGGATGTGATTCATACTTCGGGATGAGAGTCTTTATTGACGGGGTCAACAGAAAGATAATTAGAATCCCATAAAGGATAGGTATTGTTCTAGGCCTATGATTTATTGTATTTTTTATTTTTCTTAGTAATTTGGATTTGAACCCATGAATAGTTATTATTAGAGTTTTTTAATCCTATCTATATTTTCTTTATAAATTAAATAACTTGTAACTAGTGGTATAATACAAACAAATTGAACGTAGCCCGAATCTTTTACCAAAAAAAAGAATGTAGCCTGAACCACGATAAATCACCGTATAATCTTTCTTCCTTTTTTTCCTTTTAGATTGAGATTTGTGTGCTGAATAAATTGTCAATTTCCATCATAACTTTTGCAGCCAATCAAAATATGTAAATATAGAAAGTCTTAAAGAGATCGAGGGTGTTTCTTAACCCCAGTGGAATACTGGTATTTAACCTTATTAATTTTTATTTTTATTTTACTAAAAAAAATGAAAAATAAGACTTTTAACATTGGCAACCAAGAAACCAAAACGAAATTAAAGATTAAGAAACCAGAATGGAAAAAAAACTGCCATAATTTAAATAAAAGGCCTTGTTTTGTCTTGTAACTAGTTGCAGTTAAAGAACCTGAACCAACCCTCTCACCCCATAAATAACGGCTTGCAATTTCTCCTATTGCATGAGAAATGTAAGTTTTTCTAAAGAGAGAGAAAGGTGTGGGGTTCACCCTAAAGAAAATAATAAAAAATAAAAAAATGATTGGCACGGACATCGAAGTGAGAGTGGTAAAAGAGGGGATTTCTTATCCAACATCAGAAATCTTTTTTCCCCCGTAAAAAAAGCTAAATAAAAACTGAAGAGTTTATCAAAAAAAAAAAAAAAAAACTGAAGAAGAAAAGAAGACAAAACAGAACAACGTCAGAGGACACTTTACTAAACTTAAAGAAACAGGCAATTACGTCACGCCATTACTGTACAAGAAAGCGATTCATTTTTTAATAAAAAAAAAATGTTTGCTTTGCATCCAGAATTTCTCACATGCATCATGAAATATCTATTGGAATTGTGATATGTCTAAGAAATTTTGTACGTTTATCTAACATTTTAATTTTAATATACATGCCAATTAAGTTTTCTCTATTAATCATGCTTGTATGAAAATCTACCAAAAAAAGAAAGAAAGAGAGAAATTTAAAATATAACAAAATTAACAAGTGGTGCTGATACTATTGAAAATTGAAATCACTTTCAAAATGCAGAACAGAAACAAGGATTTTAAAGAATACCTGAAGTGTAGGTGCTAGTGCGCTGGCCTGTGAGGTAACGATGGCGGTCAAAGAGCTGAAAAAAACCAGTGATGCACCCAATCTGCTTCTGCAAATCTGGGTTTTCATCCTTCGTTGATTTCAAAGCCTTCTCAGACATTTTTATTCCCTTTAAGCTTCAACCGTGCTGAGTCTACAAGGCTTCTTGTTAAGCAACAACTATGTCCCTATTGAATGTAGAAGAAAGAGATGTTCTGTTTTTGGGATTCAGTGAAAGTTAAAGAATTTGCAATGTCAAGAACTATCAGAATCAGAAGTTTTAAAACAGGACAGAGACAGTTCATTGAGACAAGAAGTTGCATATGGTGGATGGAGGATTTGTCATGCAAATTTCATTTGGAGTTTGATTTTTTTGTGTTTTACATGTGTTTGCATGTGAACAGAAGAGAATATCCTATTCCTTGGACAGAATCAAAGAGAGAAAAAAGAAAGAAAAAGAGAGAGAATATCCACTGCAGAAGCAGAAGGAACAAAAAGAAGTGGAAACAAAGCAATTCCAAAGTGCTACCACTAGCATCCACCTTCTATTGGCTGGCATTCACAAACTGAAGAGAAATTCGAGAGACCCAAGAAGAGATGTTTTGTTCTCTCTGGGTTTGCCCACAGAACAAAGGATTACTTTAGTTTTTTTGTTATCTCAAGGAGAGGCATGTGAGAGAGGAATTATGGTGTATTATATAGTAGAGGCAAATGTTGAAAAATGGAGTTGCTTAGAATATATAAAGAACTGACAACCTTTTAATTACATTACGTAAGAGAGAGGGAAATATGGATGGAAATTGGGGTGTCAATCTGTGTGCCTTATCAAATGGTACTTCACTTGGAGTTATATAACTAAGCATACGGGCTGAGATTGTTTTCAATATTGTATTTGGTAAGAGTTTGAACCTTTAATATCGAATCTGTTTTGAATCAGACTAATTGTAAAGTAATGAATCGATAAAAAAATTCTCTAAAAAAAAATGAGTTCCTTAAAAGAAAGAAGTGTTAAAAATTATTTTTTTATATTATCTATTAATTTATCGATTATTCGGTTTGTCCAATTCGAGTTGGGTAGGAGATTATAACGGAGACAAATTCTTCTTGCAAGATTTTGGCATAGCTACATTTCTAGGCACTCAAACTAGAGACTATTGGTTAATTGGAACAACCCCTAACAATTGATTCATATATTTGGTGCTAAACAAAAAATTAAAAGAAAGTGAAGAGGGAGGGGAAAAAAGGGTAAGGGGAAGTTGGATAGATGTGTGTGAATGTGTGGGTCAGATGACTCAGATCTGCTCTATGGTCATTTCGTAGCACTTCCATTTGGACAACACAACGTGGGTGGGTCTGTGGCTTGGACCTCTCTCCATGAGCATGTGGAGTTTGTCAGAGAGGGAAATAGAAAAAAAAAGAAAACAAGTGAGGAAGTGGATTTAGTACCAAAAGCAAAGAAAATTGAAGAAAAGTGGATAGAGATATTCAGTGAAAGCCTGCAGGATCTAAAGCGCTTGTTCAACCATTCCCATACATATCCCACTTTACACGAAATTGCACTTTGATGGGTTCTCAGCTTTTTCTCCAAACTTGGGACCTGACCTCAAAATGGAGATGATATGATATTAGTTCACTTTGCCAATAAAAAAGCAAAACAGCCTTATATTGTTTTAGTAATGAAGCATTTATTACATGAATGTTACATTTTACCTTAGAGTTGGGGAATTGCATTTGCAGTACACAGTACTCTGTACATTAAAATGCCCTATTGAATTCTATCAAAGGTAAATTATTTAACCTTACACGACAACCATTATAATAATGGGAATTGATGAACATATTATAGGAAAAGGATTATTAATCGCCCTGTTCTGTTGTAGTGACCAATGTTGAGATATATAGTCTCACATTGGTTGTATAAGCAATTAATGTAGAGTTTATAAGGCCTTGTGCACTCCCATTCTTTGAGCTAACTTTTGGGGTGGTGTATCCCAAGGTTCTTTACATGGTATCAGAGCCTTAGTGTTCGATCCTCACCGCTCCCCACTTTCTCTTGTGAAATTTTTTAGCACAGATAGGTTGGGCCTGTGTGTAGTCACAAAGAGTGTGAGGCCACACAGATATATATGTTTGGACCATTAATTAGTTATATATTTAACTAATCTTGAAGTTTGGAAATTGTGTAAGCAAAGTTTTGGGTATTTCCACTTTGCAGATGGTACTATAGTTAAAGTAGCACAAGCCAATACGGTGGGTCTTGTGCTTTTTAGTTGATACATTTCAGCAGAAGAATGGTCGTAGTCCAATGTGTGTAGTCACAAATATCATGCGAGGCCACACAGTTTACTAACTCTTGAATATGTTTGGACCATTAATTAGCATTTCCAAAATAATTAATTGAAAATTAAGATCAAATCTTGAGGAAGTCCTTTTGGAAATTGTGTATTGTTTCCGCCGCAAAGTTTTGGCCTCTTTGGCTTCCACTTTGCAGATGGTACTATACGTTACAAGTGCAACATCGCTATCGATGGTTACTGCTTCGGTTAGATTTCACTTACCTATGCACATTTTCCTATTGGCCTAGCTGTTAAAGAAGAGGAAAATGAAAACTATAGTGTGATAAAAACATTTTCTTCCCCATGCTGCTGATTCAAATTTTATTTTCTATTAAAATCAGAAAATACTTAGGTCTATAGCTACAAGAATTTAGCCCTTCACTAAGATAGGTTACAACCAAATCAAGGAAATGTTAATGTGTGATTATGCATCATGAAAAGCTAAAGGAGATACTAACCTTTAGTTTCTAAACTAGATAAGAAATCAAATGAGACGTATTTTCTTCACTTTTCTTAAAATACAACTTGCATTAATTAAGTGGCTTGTATACCTATCCTAAAAAAATGTGTCAGCCATAATTATTTTGTTCCATTTAGGATGGAAACATTAGGATAGATTTTATATCCCATATAATTCAATCTATGATAGAGCTTCATAAAGTGTCTGAGAGAAAATTTAAAATGGTTTTTGTAGGTGGAATTGGTATATTATATGTCAATATATGCATAATGTATCATATAAAGAATATCAGTGTGAAATATATACTTTTTAATATTTGTAAGCGTCGTTTACAAAAAGATAAAATAAAATAAAAAATATTTGTATGCTCCATGTTGTGCATCACAGTTGTCCAATCGATGGTTCTGACATTCTGTAAAAAAATACTAGAAATTCTTTTTTTGGAAACACAATACTAGAAATTCTTAAACTGCCTAATAAATGAGCAAATATACTTGTATCATTTCTTTGATATTGCTAATTAAATGAACGGCAATAATTGAAAGGGATTTGTGATTTTTTTTTTATAGGAGATAATTTTATCTTTTACACACATAAAACAATGTGAGACCCGTATTTTTTTCTCTTTCTCTTTCTTTTTCTCTTCTCTTCACATGACATCATTCACTTTTTTTATGTGCGTAGGCTATGATGCATGGACACTGACACGGGACATGACACGACACGACACGCCGACATGTTAATTCTAAAAAATGGCAAATTTTGACACGTTGGGACACGTTTTGATATTAAATAATATTTTTAATATATATATAATATAATTTATATTCAATAGATATAACAGTCCATAATAAGTCATATAACCAATCAAATATTCAAATTTCATAACATAAATATAAACAAAAATAATTTTTCGTACCTTGTTAATTTTTCATGTCAAATTTCATAACAGAAAAAAATTGATTTATAAATGATTTTTTTTATTTTTAGTTAATAAAATAAAATTAAAACTAAAAAAAAAACTTGTCCGAGCGTTGACCACGTGTCGAAAAAAGTTGACTACGTGTCGGAAAAACGTGTAAGAGCCTGTTGGAGAGTTGAGCACGTGTCCCAAAATATTGACAGCATGTCGGACGCGTGTCGAAGCGACACGCAAATTTCTCAAAAAAAAAAAAAACATGTACGTGTTTCTTAGTGCATAGAAGATAAAGTTATATTCTAAATATGAAAAACATTAATCCCTAATCCAAATCATATTAATCAGCTAGGCAAGTTTTAAGAACTCACCTCCTTTTCATGTACATTTATTTGTTTATTAGATTAACAAATTAAAAAAAATGATTCATCATGGTATTAAGAAATTATTTGTTGATGAATTCTTGGCAGAAATTGTGGTCCTATAAAACACTAGCTGCTGAATAGACATTAATACTTGAGTGTGAAACTCTGCTCAAGCACCACAACAGTGCTTTTTCTATTTGAGGTGATTTTTGCTTCTGATTTTTAAATTTTGTCGCTAGACAAAAGCTACTGCCTAAATATTCGTCTTACGTATGTAATGGTAAATTGGGCTAACAAATTCTCATAATAGAGTGACTTATCGTTTTGGATTGTTAGTAATTGCATTCACCTAATTATATGTTTGAGGTTTTGGACCAAATGTAGAGTAATTACATAAGCTATATAGCTTCTGCACCCCTGAGTAGACTAAACCATAGTATATATTTTGTGTCCATGGACGGCAATGTCGTGTAAATTATAAATGCTACGTACCATAATAAGTTTTAGCATCTAACATTAGCATTATAAATTAAAGGTAAGAGAGAAAATGTGGTTTTCCATGATTAGTTTAAGCCAGCTAGAAGAGCAATTTATAGTCATAATTTTGCACATAATCGATGACCTAATAAATTAGGTCTAGTCATAATTTTGCACATATTGGCAAACTTTTGCACGCTGTACTCCACGAAGGCAATAATTGTCCTCTTGATCAATCTTTTGACGATGTCTAAAATATAGTTCATTAGCTAAAAAAGAAAAAAGAAAAAAAAAGGAATTGATAATACAATAAATATATTAGGTTATTTTGCACGATGAAAATTCAAAATTTCCCGTTCAGGCATATAGATGATGTAAATACAGATATGTGATATGCCCATTAGATATTGTCATATCGCAACAAGACAAGAAGAAATATCATATGCTAGAGGATAGCTTATCAAAGTAAAAAAGCATACGAAGAACCGATTTAGTAAGTTAAACTAGTAATAAGCTAGGTGTGGCATGTGACATTCTTTCATTGTCCTCATGACAATGTGTAGGTGTCAATTTATAGTTAATTCAATATGAGTAATTATTGTGTAGTAAATTAATACACTATGATGATGTCATCGATGACCATGATTATTCAATAGGTTTTAAGTATATATAATAAGGGAATGATATTGTAACAATCAAGTTGTGTTACTATTATGTTATTACCAATTAATTTCACTGTTAGATCGATTATGTTGATCAAAGGTTATATTTCCAAATTTAATACTTTATATGATTATGATTCAACATATTTAAAGTGAAAGCTTTCAATAAATATGAAAAATCATAACCATACAAAGATGAAAATAAATATAACCTTTGGATCAACATAATCGATCTAACGGTGAGATTGATTGGTAGTAATATGATATTAACACAACTTGATTGTTACAATATCTTTCCCCTATATAATATGGGAAAATATTTTCTTCTTTTTAAAGAAGAAAATGTTTCTTCGTATGATATAAGTGAGGTCCACAAAACGGTGAAGAGAAACAAATTAAGATGAGACTCAGTTATACTATGCACCACTAGTAAGAAAAACAAAAAAATTCATTCAAAAGAAAAAAAAACGATTGCCCATATAATATCTTAGCAAAAGTCCAAAGTTCAACCATATAATTGGTTTAAAGATGCTGAAGTATGCCACCTGCATGGAAAATTGGAAAGATCAAAATATTATTTGATTATTAATTGTTTCAGATACCTAGGGGGAGTTTGATTTAGGGATTTTGATGAGTTTGATAGGTAAGTGATATGTGTGTTTCTCAAATAACCATGTTTGGGAGGCAGTGTTTTGTGAATATGTCTATGTAAATATGATTGCCGGGTAAATGTGTTTCGACATCAATTTCATCCAATAGCTAGCTATTTTTTTCCCACGTGATATATGGTATTGTGTAGAAGCTACCGAAATCACTTTATCATGTAATCAGGACATTACCAGCGTACCCCTATTTTTTAAAAATAGAAAAACAATCAGGATATTTTTGTAATATCACATTTTTTTTCCAACTATATTCTATTAAAAGCCAAACATAGATTTTATAAAAATCACCTAATTTCCCCAATAAAATTTTTCCCTACCAAATAACTTTTTTTATATTTTTTTACTAAACTCACTTCTCAATTATTTTCCTACTAATCACATTTTTTTATAACTCATAAAAATTTCTCCTCAACGACAAAAGGGGATCGATAGTGATCAAAGGTTGAAGTGGAATTTTGAAAAGGGATATAACACGACCACATGGAAAAAGTGGAGCATCACGGGGTACCTTACTTTTTATTGGGTAAGATCTGACAATCGATCTCCATCATCTTAATTCCCAAACTAATATTCCAATAACCTTTAACCCCATGCATATTGTCACATGATGTTTTTATCTAAAGTCTCCACCCATTACCATGTTCTTCATTCAGCACAAATATTAGTTTTAAGTTACCAAGGAGAAATGAGTTGACTTAGCTGGTAAGTATATATATATATATATATATATATATATATATATATATATATATATTTTCAAAATGTATATCAATTTGTTTTTTTTTTAAATTATATATATATATATATATATATATATATATATATATATATATACCAATCTATTTTTATTTGATCAAAATTTAACTCATATTTATTCGAATAAATGATTTATAAAAAATAAAACATGGCCAAATAAAGACATTAATATAGTTTAAGAAGATATGTATAATTTGAAAAAAAATAATAAATTACTTTTTTTGTACATATAATAAATTACTTTTAAAATAAGGATAAAATGATCAATCAGTCTAATTATTTATAGTTGAAACTTGTATATGTCTTATTCTTATTAAAATATATTAATAAATAGGAATAATATCAACTATCTTAATATATATATATATATATATATATAATCCAATATAAAGTAAAATAACCAACAAACACGGCGTAGTTGGTAGGTAGTTGGCTAGGAGCATTAAGTATGGTGTCAGGGGTTTGATTACTTGTATGAAAAAAAAAAGTTTCAAAGGCAAAACTCATTTCGGTGATCTCTATGCTTTGAAAGAATTAGTATTCGGTTGTATACTTTGAGGAAACTCAAAAAAAAAAAAAAAAAGTAAAATACACAATATTTTTTCCACTTTATTTTAACATATAAATTAATCATTATACTATATATCGGTTGTAGCAAATAATCATTAAAATATCAATTTTTGTTTCAATTATATTAAGAAGTTCTCAATAAAATATAAACTGTTCTTATAGAGTAATGTCAGGATTAACTGAAGAAAAAAAACATTTATTTCTTTTCCGTTTTACAATTAAAACTGATTAAACATTGCTACCCAAAAAAACTGATTAAACAAGTTTCTATATAAAGATTTATTAAACAACTGAATAATCTACTGGTGAAGTCAAGTTTTATATGTTTACATGTTAAAAATATTAGAAAAACATTTCTGCATGCAGATAAATTATCTATATTTACTCCCAAAATAATGTCATTTTGGGATTGAAATATTAAAAAATTATAATTATAAAGACTATAATAACTTAATTTGAAATAAATTAAAATTACAAAAATGTCATAATTTCCGCCTCAAAACGATATCGTATTGGGTTTACTACAAATAACTTATCTGCAGTGACCGCATAAAAAAACGAACTCTAACAATATAATGAGTTAAGTGAAGAAAGAAATTAATTTAACAATGAAAAAAATAGAATTATTTTTTATAATTGATAGTACTGTAAATGATTAACTCATTAAGAAAACTGAAATATATTTTTCAACTTTTTATCAATTAAAAAAAAAAGAACCATAGAGAATCACAAAGAGGGAAAGAGAACGATATGAAGAAAAAGGAAATTCAAAAGGGAGCTCAAACTAGAATCTTATTCACATTCAAAGGAGTGCCCAGAAGGGTCCCAAGATGGCATGACCGTTAAAAAAAGGGACAGACCACGTTAAAGAGGCATATTGAATTTTTTTTTATTCTATCTTATCCTTTATCATAAGTCACATGAGAAGACAGCCTTTCAAATCTTATGTGTAAGTTCATGTGTGTAGTGTAGATAGAATATCCAACCCGCTTAACAATATTAACACTAACTTTATTCTTTTTTTCTTCTTTGGCGAGGTACAACTTTGAATTAGAAGTCATAATACTTGTTTCCCTTTCACTTTCATTAGACAATTCCAATAATTGAATCATACCTTTTCTCTTTCCGAATATTTCAAGGGAATTAAGATGAAGAGAAGGAACTTGACAACTGATAAAATACATAGCTAAATAATCATGCGTGGGACATTGTGGACCTGGCTAATTGATCACTTGCAGACGCAAAACTTCAGAATTTTTTGTCTTCTTTTTTAATACAAAAAATAGCAAGAGCATAAAGTTGATATCAATAAAAAGTGGCACGTGTACTAAGCGTTATTTGTAATACATATAATTTATTTCTGTTTAACGCAATCTATCAGAAAGAATATTTCAAAAATAAATAATACAGTTCATAACAATTTGTTAATAACAAAAAAGTCAAAAATAATACTTAATAGACAGGTCATTAGAACCAAGAAATGCTCAGTGTCACATGCCCCATCTTAGGAGAGTATATTTTTGGCTCAAAATAAGACGATTCCATTGTGTGTGTGTGTTATTTTGTCAATAAGAAATTCAATTGCTTGCAGGCGCATACCTCAATAAGTCCAATTCTAAACAATTGATACAGCAAGCTCCATTATGCGACTTTATATATGCACACACACACACACTTATGACGTTCAATGTTTCATGTTCGATAAATTTAAAGGTTAAGATCCTATTTCTAAGCCTTCTAAACATTGACCTCATTATTCTTCCAAGGCTATCTACAATGGTATCCACAACTGCTATAACTTCACATATATACCCGAGTTTAAATGCTGTTGTTTCTTAGTCTTTTGTGCAACCCACTTGGTTTTTTAAAGTTAGATAAAGTTCGATTTCTTTTTTTCTTTGGTATAACTTGTAGGAGATATCTTTATTCAACCTCTTAGTATCTCATTGGAACAATGGATGCATTGAGTTTCGCTAGCAGAGAAAGGACGAAACTAATCTCTCATTCGAGAAGGGAGACACATCCTCTGGTCCCCAAATTTTTTTTAAGAATTTGCTTGAGACATGACTCAAGCAAACACTTGGGAGCTCAGTTGCCAAATGAGCTACCCTTGGGTTAAGTTTGTATTTCTTTAACCATGCCGTCAACGGCAAAGTTATTATTGTGTGTTACAATAATGGGAAAAACTACTCTTATGCACTAGTTTTATTTCCTACACATCCATCGAAAAACGTGACATTCATTTTTCCTTTTTTTTTTCTTTTTTCTTTAAATGACGGGTCCCACCACATATGTGTTATAACATGAGAGAATATCTCTCCTTCAACATAAGATTAAAGGAACCCTACAATAATTGTATCAAAACGGATATTCCTAGGGTAATTTTTTTTTTATTTTGTAAACAAGAAGGCGCTAGATCAACTTCTTTAACCACAATTGTCTTGGAAAGTATGAATTTTTTTTACCTATTTTGCACTACATCCAGGCTCCGATGTAGTTGTTCTAACTGTTTATTTTATTCGGACCATATAGATTTCAGCACAATAATATCGTTAATTGATGTCACAAATATTTCAGAAATTTTTAAATTGATTACCAACACCGCCTATTACAATTCTTTTCTATTATATAAATTTGATATAAGAGAATTATTGCACTAGAAAACTTTAGCCCATCCCTCAAACAAAATTTTATGTCTCCCAAAACTAGAACAAACGCATACCGATGCCAGCCTTGAACAACATTATTATTATGTGGTTATGTGTATAAGCGAACAATAATTAGAGAAGTATATGAGATGTGTTACATTCAGACTCATTAATCATACCCTGTCCAATTGCTTATCTTCAACAATGTCTCCAATTGATTTTAAAAAACCATTTCGCAAATATTGATAGTCATTAAAGTGGAAATTTCATGCTTCCAGCATAATAACAGAAAGGCTGAAGGTTTGCTATCAATTTCGGCCTATTCCATTGGACCAAAAGAAACTTCAAGCCCAGAAACGATTGTAAAGGAGCATGTTAATGTTCATCAAAACTAAAAGGAACCCCAACATTTGGTCCATAAAGGATACTTCAGCCCTTACACATTTAGTCCATAAAAAAAACGTAAACCATAATCAAAATAGGATAGTTAAATATTGTTCAAAAATGACAATACTTTCTAACGGACTACTCAACAACCATATTAGAAATATAACAAGTACATTATATTGAAATTCAACAATCACGGGCAGAAAGACTATCAATAACCATGACATAAAATCTCCAAGATTGACTTCTTTTAGTGATACGTTCTTGACCAAATTGGTGTTGCTCAACGTACTTGAGCATATTTTCAACATTTGCCAATCCATATAGATACAATCGCAGATCACCTCCAGCAGCTGTCATAAATCACTAGTCAACACTACATACCCAATTCAACAAGAAAACATAAAAACGGAGTACTCACTAGTCACCATTACATACCCTTCAACAAGAAAACAAATCGTCCTTATCTCATATTACATGAGATAATTATCTCATGCAACAGAAACATGATAGTACGATCCACTACTTTTTTCAAAAAAGAAAAAGAAAAGAAGAAAAAATAGTGCATCCCATTATCATGTCTATGTTGAGAGACGAGATTAATAGATCCCTTAAAATACATCTTTTTTCACATTTGCAAAAAATTTAATACTTTTGAAAAAAAAATTCCCTCAACATTAAGAGTTTCTTCTTAAAAAAAAAGATGTGCCCAGTTGGATGCACCAAAATTTATTCATATACATGAATATTAATCTGAAAGTACAGGGATATGTCATCTATCTATCTATCTATATATATATATATATAGCTAGGTCCTACAAAATTTGTTTTGTCTCCTTGAAGTATACAAGAGAGCAATACAAAACGGGTGCCTAGTCTAGTCCAATAGCAAAATCTGGCCAAGCCTCAAGCAAACCCTCATAACCTATAAATATGAATGCTAGAAGGTCCTTCTGTACCATACCTAGTGAATTGTCGCTCTGATTCTGAAAACGGAATGTTTGCGGAAAAATTGAGTTGTGCGGCTAAAATTTTTTTATGAAAACATTCAACAGCAAGTTAGGAAATGAAACCGTTATGTGCTGCTGCTGCTATGGATAGAAAGAAAGAAAAAGTTAGTTTATTTACAGGATTAAGCAATGCTTTGTACGGAGAATCATCCAACAGCAATGTATTTGATTCATTATAGTATCCCTTCTCCCATGGAAGATTAGGATCTTGCTTCTCCCAAATTTTCCTTAAATCCTTAAAAACCAGGGGCTTGTGTTTGTTTTCAAGAGTTTTGAAACTTGTTGCAGTACAATGAGAAAGATCCTGCCAAAATGAAGAATATGTAGAATGAGATAGAAGAAGTAACCAATTTGGCTTGCAAGTTGATGCATTTTCAAATAAAGTAGCAAGAGCACCAAGGAATAGAACTGATCAAAACCGGGATAATCCCTGTTCCTTAACATTGAAATAAGTATGAAATACACTATCAAATACATGACAAAAACAACTCAAAACAATGACAGCTATTACTCAACATACATAATTTACTAGAACAGTTTCTCGGGGGGGAAATTTATTTGAAAATGAGGAACAAGAAAAAGTTAACATTTTGGAAATCAAAGAAAACGGATAAAGTCCTTACCCAACAAAAAAGCAACCTGTGTTTCATTTTTCCCATCAAATAATCAATGACTGCGTCGATATTTTTCCTACACAAATCATAAAACTCAAACGTTAATATGCTACACCAGAAGTTATTAAGTGACATTTTATAAAAGATGTTTGAAGAGTACTTGGTTCTTGAAGACCACACACCCACTTCAAAATTCTCAAAGCAGAAGTTCAGAAACTCAAGATAAAAAGGCCTCTTGAATACTGAAATGAAACACAATCCATTTAGTAAACAATGAATTAAAGGCATATATAGACCATTGCACCAAAGGCTCACCCAGTAAAGTATTAGAGTATGCTTAATTCATTAAAAACAAAAAAAAAAAACACAATCTTTTCTCACATGCTCGCCCCACTATGATTGCATCTGCTTCATAAGACTTTGGAGGGGGACAAACTATGTCCGCAAGAAGCCCATTTACATCAAGAACAAGAAGCTTTTTCTTCAAACTTACAACGGGTTTTTCAATTGAAGAAATTATCAGAGTTTTTGACTTATCTTCTTCATTCATGACAGAAATAGATAACTTCATCATTTCATCAGCACAAGAAGAAACTTGTTTGTCACTATATGTTTCTTCTGTTATAGTTGGCTCGGTATCCTTTGTGTTTTGGATACTTTTCTTTGGAATGTTGCAGACTATTTTTTTGTTTTGCTCTGCATGAGGTTAAAGAACAAGTCATGGATACAATTCTAAAACAGAAGCATAAATGGACAAGGAATCAAAAAATTGAGACAGGTCAAGATTGTAACATAAAAGTCATAACTAATATAAGAATTTTAGCAAGTTTGAAACAAGAACAGCTACAACAATATACAGCTGCTAAGAAAAAACACCAGAAAGAAAATTCGGATTAAGCAAATACCCATGAGATAAACAAAGGCTCCAAAAGATTATGCAACTTTTGTTTCTATACAATGGTGATTAAATTCCTCACCACTTTCAACACTTTATATAGGAAACACCTTGTTAAATTAGAAACGCATGGACAGACTTTAAAACTGAAAAAGTACGTGGAATAAATGCAATTAGGTGAATAAACATGCAATTAAATAAAGGAGAAGTAGGTGGAATAAATGTAATTAACTTAGATAAAGAGAAGGCTTTTCAGCTTTCAGGTTGTTGGTTTCCCATTTGGAATAGTTTCAGAAATGGAAAAAGTTTCACAAACCACAAAGCGGGCAATTGAAAAGTTTAGAGCCCATAAAATAAAAGCCTGAGACAAAGATTTAAAAACTTCATAAAAAGAAAAAAAAATAATTAAGAAAATAAAGTTTAATTTAAAATCTTGTTCAAATTACAAGACCATTTATTTCTAAATTTTTTATTAAAAAAATTCAATTATTTCCTTTAGTTTATGTTCAAGAATATTTTGATCTTGAAATTAATAAACAAGTGATAATTTTTATTAATATTTGAGAAAAATTTAACAAGAAAGACTCAAACAAAGACTTTAAAAAGTTTAGGAATATTATTCTATCCTCTAGTGATAGAAATGTCTACTGATGGACTAGTGAGTTTAGGAACCTATTGGTTTCGTTTCGCCCTAACTACTTAAAGAAAATTAGTCCGACATAGTCAGGAAAACAAGAACAATGGATGAAAAGAAACTAAAATTCATAAAAGGAAAACAAAATTTGGTCTCCTCGGTGAAACTTTTACCGTTCCTCCGTTCCTCTACCTTCTGAATGCCTCCTCTTACGATTGTTTCGAATGAGCCTTAACATGCGCTTTTATAGAAATGAAAATGGGCTTTTTATTTTGGACCAGGCTCGCTTAATTCTTTATTTCTTGATCCTTATCCTTACAATATGAAAAAGGATTATAATCTTATGAAGTTGTTGGTATTTTAATATATTTTAGATTTATTAATTAACACTGTATTTATAATCATATTAATCAATATTTAAAGTAATTCTAATATTAAAAGCATAGTGTCTTTGACACTTACCAAGTGCATGTTTGTAACTACCAAAAAAATGTATATTTGAGCCCGCAAGGGCTTGCTTGAGTTAGGGGTTCAAACCCTGTCTCAAGCAAATTCTTGGAAAATCTTTGGGGGCCAGAGGAGGAAAGTGTCTCCTTTTCGGTTGGGGGATTAGCATCATCCTTCCTCCGGTAGCGAAGCTCAATGCATCCGTTGTTCCAATGAGGGGCTAGCCTACAAGGCCGTACCCCGAGAGCAAGGTGACTGGAGGAGGTTGAATGGGGATACCTCCGGGTTATACCAAAAAAAAAATTATATTTGTAATTTTGTATATGGATCGAGATAGTAATTTTATCTTTTATGGGAAAGTAAAAATTACATAATTTTATATAAGGAAGAATTTGTTTACAAACTTTTTTTTACAAATTATACTAAGTATGACAGATCATACACTCTTGATTGAAGCATTGGTGGTGGACCTATTTGGTTGCCAATATGTGCAAGTGAACACATAAATTTGGTCATATTTTTTTTTTTGTAAAAAAGAGATATATTTTTTAATTAATTAGGAATGTCATTAAGGAGCAAATTTTGTGGTTGCATTGCCAGAAATACAAGCACATGTACTAAGAAAGAAACATATCTTATTTAGTGTTTATATTTTAGTGGTTTTATATCATTAAGTTGATTACTATTTTTTTATGTTAAGTTTAAGTTTTCTTTTCTTTTGTTATTTGAGGATTATATCCCTCATATTATATTAACGAAATTTTTTGTCATGTAAAGAAAAAATAAGTTATATAATATTATAAATAAGTGAGATGACACATTATTCAATGAATTGATCTTGTCTTTTTCTCGAGGTGACAAAAATTTGGTTCATATAGGGATATAAATATCTTTTTGTTTATATTCTTTTATTTTTTAATACATTTAAAACTTTGTTTTGAAGAAAAAAAAAATTCGGGAGGCTACCACCTCCACTAATATATTCTACTAAATATGCATCTATAAATAAACTTTTTTGGGTCCGCCATTGGATTGACGTATGACCGGTCATATTTAGTGTAGTTTGTAAAAAAAATTATAAATATAACTTTCCCTATTTTATATTAGAGAAACATATAACTATATGTATAAGCATATAATATTTAGGGAAATCATTTTTTTATGTGACAAGAAAAGTGAGATTTGAAATGGGATCCATTATCTTATATTATAAAGGAACTCCATTCTATGGAAACCTTGATGACGTGTCGCATTCTGCTTCAATTTCAGCTCTGCGTTCTCACTACAATTTTTTTTTAAAGTTTCCTTTTTTGGTAAATCATTGAATTTAATTAATATAAAACAAAATCAATTTTTCAATGGACAAGATTTCTTACTTTAAATCAATGGTCAAGATTGGTTATGAATGTTGGTGGCAGACAGTGCAGTAAATATATCTGACTGCTCCTTGAATTTCGAAATTTAAATTTGAATTTTAACTTGAAATTTATAATTCGATTTTTGAATTTTTAATGCTGACAGACAACTCATCTTATATTATAAAGGAACTCCATTCTATGGAAACCTTGATGACGTGTCGCATTCTGCTTCAATTTCAGCTCTGCGTTCACACTACAATTTTTTTTAAAGTTTCCTTTTTTGGTAAATCAGTGAATTTAATCTTATATTATAAAGGAACTCCATTCTATGGAAACCTTGATGACGTGTCGCATTCTGCTTCAATTTCAGCTCTGCGTTCACACTACAATTTTTTTTAAGTTTCCTTTTTTTTGGTAAATCAGTGAATTTAATTAATATAAAACAAAATCAATTTTTCAATGGACAAGATTTCTTACTTTAAATCAATGGTCAAGATTGGTTATGAATGTTGGTGGCAGACAGTGCAGTAAATATATCTGACTGCTCCTTGAATTTCAAAATTTAAATTTGAATTTTAACTTGAAATTTATAATTCGATATTTGAATTTTTAATGCTGACAGACAACTCATTTAATGAGAAGCTACTTTATGCATTGGTTTTGTGAAATAATTAAAAGAATACATGTGCTCCTAAAATTTCAATATTTAAATTTGAAATTTAAAATTTGATTTTTGAATTTTGAATGCTGACAGACAATTCATCCTATTCTTCCCTAAAAATATGCAACACCCTAAACCCTAAAAGATATATAGGATCTTCCGTCGATCTGTATTTATCTCTCCATTGTCTCACTCTTCTATTTGTTTCAATATCTTTCCTTTCAATTTGTTTGCATTTTGCAAACTTTCTTTATTTGATTCATACATTGCTTATGGAGAAAGCCAATTATAATAAAGATTTTGGAGAAAATATGATATATGTATAAGGAAGTGTAATAAAAATCTAATTAAGATGGTATTAGAAAATGATCCCGTTATATAAAAATAATAAAAATTATAAACAATTTTCATGTACTAAAAAGAAAACCAACTAACATGTCAAAATAAATATATGATTTTGTTTTAAATCATGTATATCTTATATTCTAAGACAAATCCATTCTTGGGAAACTTCTGCCACGTGTTTGTATGCATTCCGGGGATAATGATGTTGAAGTAAAAAAAATATTCCTCCTTATTCAAGGAGAGATGGTTAAGACACTGATCAGTTTTTTATGGTTGATTTTATTCATGGTTCTCTAAATAAACTATTTCAGTGTATTAGGTCATAAAATCATTCTATATATTGAAAAGGATGTATCCCTGTGATCATGTATTCTTTACTTTTATATATATTGGTGAGGAAGAGCATATAATTCCATATCATTTGATTGCTTCTGTAAGCCCATTTTTTATGGTCTGAAGTTCCAATCATAACCTTTTGTTGAAGAAAAAATAAATGATAAATTGTAAGTTTTTGGGATTAAAAATAGTATTCTATAATTTTAGGAGAATTATGCATGAATTTTATTGTATTGATAGTTTTATATTGCTTAGTTCGTAGGCAATAGTCACTAATCGTTATTGCAGTATTAATGCTGTTATTCCAAATACTAATGACACTAATCCTTGTAAAGAAAATAATTATTTATTATTATTTTATGAATTTGATTGTAGTAAATGAAATTTCATCTTTGAGATAAAGTATAAAAACCTATATGCAACTACAAAAATATTTTTTTGTAGATAAATATAAAAACCTTTTACATGCTAATAGTTAGAGGTGGCAAATTGGGCTCGGTCCGAAGGGCCGGCCTACCAAGACATTTTATAATTAAATTAAAATTTCAACTTTTTTCTTTTATAATTAAATTCCTCAATATGAGCTTACCAAAAATAATTTTTCCCTAAATCTGATTTTAATTTTTGTAAATACAAATTTGAAAAATTTCAAATACAAACACACAAATCCTTGCAAATAACTATTTATTATTATTTTTTAAATCTGATTGTAATAAATGAAATCTATCTCTAAGATAAAATATAAAAACCTAAACGAAATTATAAGAGCTTTTTTTGTGTGGATAACATAAAAACCTATTACATGCTAATAGTTAGAGGTGGCAAACTGGACTCGGCCCGGAGGGCCGGCCCACCAACTTATTTTTATAAGTAAATCAAAATTTTATCATTCTTTTTTATAATTAAATTTCTAAATCTGATTTTAATTTTTGTAAATACAAATTTGTAAAATTAAAAAATACTAATGACATAAATTCTTGCAAAAAAATAATTATTTACATAAAATGCTGATAGTTAAATGTTGTAAATTGGGCTTGGCCCAGCCCAGAGGGCCTGCCCGTCCCGCATGCCAACATATTTTGATAATTAAACTAAAATTTCCCTACTTCACAGAACCACGAATACTTTGCTGTTAATATGCAATAAATTCGCCATATGTTAATTACTTACTTGTTAAACAGCACAAATACATTTTAAAAAAATATGATAGAAAGAGTTTTGTTGTATTTGTGATTCTGTCCGGTTCAAAGTGGATTAATCTAATAGTTAAAAAATGGATGGAGAAATAAACAATTTTTCATTCAGAAATTTGACTAATAAAGAGTTTTTAAAGAAATGAAAAAATATAAAATACTCAAAACAGTAGAAAAAAGGAATAATTATGAATATTTTATTATAGTGATGTCTTTTAAACATTTATATAAAGTTTTTGAATGAGAGATGGACGTCTTTAAAATGTGTTCCACAAAATTGACAGATAAATTGAGAATTAGGGTTGGGTAACTCAAAAAAATAAAATAAAAATAAAATTATGAGAGGCAATTCATTTAGCAACCATTTAGCTATTTAAGAATCCAAAGAAAAGAGGAAAACATTTAAGTAATTAAGTTATCCCAAGAAGTAGGGATCAAACTTTATTAGATGATTGCATTGTCCACCCATCACTTGTGAACAATATGTGAGAAAAAATACTATATATATACATATATATATATATATATATATATATATATATATATATATATATATATATATATATATATATATATATATATATATATATACATATATAGTTAGGATCATTTTTCACTAGTGTAAGTTACGGTCTCAATCTTGTCCATTGATTCAACTTATATCTAAGGCTCTAATTTTTTTAATAATGTAAGTCATTGGATACAAGTAGATCAATAATCAAGATTGAGTGTAAGACTTCTAACTCTTACACCAGTGTAAAAACATCTTGCCCTATAATATATATATATATGTAGGATCCTTTGACACTGGTGTCAAATTTGACACTTAATCTGAGAGCCGTTAGATCAAAAAAGATCAACGAATCTGATTTGTAACCATGTGACACCGTTGATTTTTTTTTATCTAATGGATCTCAGACGAGGTGTCAAACTTCAAATTTGACACCAGTGTCAAAGGATCCTACCCCACCCACACACACAATATATATATATATATATATATATATATATATATATATATATATATATATATAAGAGGAAGGTTATAGTTACATCATTTTTTTTACAACCTCTTACAACCATATCTTATCACCGTTAATCGACGGTCATCATTTATTCAAATTAAACTCATTAATTAATTATTAATTCATAATAAATGATAACCGTTGATTGACATAAATCAACGGTGATAAGATATTGTCGTAAGAGATTGTAAAAAAAAAAATCTAACTATAACCTTTATATATATATATATATATATATATATATATATATATATATATATATATATGGAGGATATTCTTACAACAAAAATTTTTCACTACCAACTTACTATAATCTAATTATCATTGGATCAAAGAGAGAGAATGTTAAAAAAAAAAAATTAAGAGAGAGAAAAAATATTGATCCAATGGTGATTAGATAGGTAGTAAATTGGTAGTGGAAAATTTTGATAATAAAAATATCCCTCTCATATATATATATATATATATATATATATATATATATATATATATATATATATATATATATATAATTGATGCATCTCCAATTGCCCATACGGTGCTGCCCACCTAATTTTCGGTGGACCGACAGCTCCGTGAAATTCGGATCCCCATCTGATGACATTATGGCACAACCACATTTCCAACCGTCTACGTAGAATCTATTATTTAACTTTATTTCCTTTTTTAAAAGGAAAAAGTATATAGAAAATTTTAAAATTTTATATCTTTTGTAAATTAATACTTTTGATTTTATTTTTGTATCTTTTAGTTACTATACTCTAATTATTATTAGAATAGGTTTTTTTAGTGGGAAAAGTATTTCTTCAGTTATTTCCAGTGAGTTCAGAATGATGTCGTTTTGGGTTATAAGATTAAAAAATTATAATGATAAAAATTAATATAATCCTGCAATATATTAAAATTACAAAAATACCTTAATTTTTTCCCAAAATGACATCATTTTGGACTCATCAGAGATAACTTATCTCCATTCATAAAAGAAATCTTTACCCTTTGTTTATTTGGTATTACTGAATAAAGATGAACACATTCTATCTATTCATTCTTATTAAATATAAATCATTAATTCATACTTCTAATTAAAAAAATCATATTTCAGTACTTTTAAATTTTTTTAAATTAAATAAAAAATATAAAACATAGAACTTGTTCATCATCTTCTTTGGGACTATAAGACAAAATTACTAAACTTGAGGCGTTTCTTATTTTTGTTAGTACAAGAAAAGAAGAAGATTATATCTAAGTTCTTTTTGTTTGTTTTGTATCTTGTATAAATTTTAAAAAAATTAAGAAAAAAAAGATAAAATGAGTTTTAAATGAAAATATGAATTAATGGTTTAGATTTAGGGATATATTTTTTTTATGTTGTGAGAAAAATATTACCTCATGTATAGAAATGGAAGTATAAGTGGGACCTATAGGTAAGAGGAGAGAAAAAAAGAGTGGTGGACCCAATCCTTTTTGTGTGTATAGGGAAGTGTTTATCTCATGTAAAATGAGATAAACATAACCCTTAGATTTAATATAAAAATGAAGGATTTGTTCACCGTTAGTAAATTGATTATAGGGGTTTGTATTTTTCATGCAACATGACACAAAAAAGTTTCCTACACATAATATTTTGTGAAATCCGCTTTTTTGAAGCTAAAAAAAAAAAAAAAACTATGGCACGCAAAATGAATCTCTATAACATTACACGATCACTTTTCCTACGACATAACTCTTACGAAACCCTTGATTGTATGTTAAGAAATGAATTATTTAATGTTTAAGCTTCTAGATGTATAGTTGATTAGCTATTATTATGATGTTTGAAAGAATCTCTATGATCGAGTATAAATAATTTAAGTTTCTAAGGGTAAAAGAAACTCCAAGTGCAAACAATTTCTGCATGATATTGTTTATTAGATATAAGAAGTCATAAGTTATCAGTTAAAAACTTATTTTTTATTTTTTTTGGTACATTGCCAGTCCCCATTCAACCTTCTCTGGGAACCATGCCCTCTGGATACGACCCGTTTGAGCTAGCCCCTCATTGTGAGGGTGAGTGCACTAAGCTTCGCAAGCGGAGAAAGGACGAGACTAATTCCTCAACCGAAGATTTTTGGCTTATCCTCTGGCCCCCAAAGATTTTCCAAGAAACTGCTTGAGACACGGTTTGATCCCTGCACTAAGCAATCCCTTGAGAGCTCAGCTGCCAACTGAGCTACCCTTGGGGGTTAAAAACTTAAATCTTTGATATAGATGATTTTTTACTAAAAGTATTAAATTTGAGAAATCATTACCATACAAAGTTATAAATATAACCATTGGATCAAGATAAAATTAGTATCCTTTTTTTACTAAAACAAATTGTATTTAATTTTTTTTTATGTGCCAAAATATTTACAGTATTATGTATTCTTGTTTTTAAAAAAAAAATATGTAATTTTTTTTTTCGTTTAATAAGAATACATATTTACAATTTTTATATATAAATGTGTTCTACACATTTTTATACGACTAAAAATTACAAATAGTTTAAAGTGTAGTATGTTGAGGAGATAAAATTATCGCGTATATAGATACATTAAAATGTGTGAGCCTTGTTTATCAAAAAAAAAAAGTGTGAGGCTTAATTTTTCTTTTTCAAGTAGTTCTCATCATATGGATCCCCACGGCCCAGACACCTTTATATGTATAGAAAATAATTTTACCTTTTATAATATAAAAAATTTTAAACCCAAATACAAATTGGGGATGAGAAAATTCTCATTTTAAAGATTATCATTAACCAAAGGGGATTGGTTCAAGTGCTACATGCTTGATTCCACTCAAACAAAGTCTTGAATTCAAGTTTTTGTGAATTCAAAAAATTTCCTTTGGGAGAGCTAACCCCATCATAATATGGATATTCTCCACTCGAATAAGATTGTCTCCCAGGGAGTCAGATTTGCTGCATCCTCCCATGTAATATTTAATATGACGATGTTATGTGTGTGATAATCCTAATCATTTATGGACACATTGATGATAGATAAAAGAGAAAAATATTAAAATAAAGAGTGACAATTGACAATATCATCACCATTGATTCGTATATAAATGATTAAGATCTTCTCACATGAAATAATCATATTGAATAACACTTAAAAAGTATCCACTTCCATATTTATCTAATTCAATATATATCTAAGCGAAAGAGAGAAACCACCTAGATTTAAATGGAACCACTACAAAAAGATGTGTTAATTGTGGAGGTTATTTATTGGAGGTCATTGAAACCTCCATAAAAAACACAGATTATGGGAGTTTTAATGAACGCCACATCATATTTTCTATTTTAGTCAGATCTTATAATTGGTGGAAGGTTTTGACCGCCATAATATTTTTATAATTTTAAATAATTTCTTAAATTTTATAAGTATTAAAAAAATTTGTTTCGTTTGACCGCCACAACTTCGAAGGTCGAATTGTGCCTTCTCTCTTCAGACTACTCACTCTTCTACACCAAAACCAAACCCCTCTTTTTCTCAGCTTCCCTCTAAACACTTTTAACTCCAATTTTCGTGCCTCACTCCTTCAGCCTCTCCTTCTCTCTCTCTAACTTTGGTTTGGGCTCAGCAAGAAGACAACACTGTCACCGTCGAAGACGAAGAAGAAGAAGGTTTCAATGAAACCGAAGCTGGAACTTTGGACTTTGGACTTTGTCGATAACAATGATTCTGGTGTTCAACGCTACCAGCAATTCGAGCGCCTTGAGTATGAAGCTCTCACCGATAAAAAGCGAAAAGCGATTCAGCAAAACCAACGGTAATTTCCTCTTTCTAATTGCTTTCCCTTTAGGTTTCACAATTTAAGCCCTAATGCCATGGGTTGGATTAAGTGCTTATTATGATTGATCATTTGAACTTCATATATGTTGTTCAATCCGCTTAGGAAGGGAATATTCGGTTGTTACCATTAGCATGGGTTCTGTTTATTTTTGTTGTTGTCATTGTGCTAAATTGTGCTATTTACTTTCAACTTCAAAGTAGTCAACCTTGTTTGGTTATACTTTAATCTATGCTTGAAATGGATTCAACTTTGTGTTCAGTTGATTTATTGATTGAGTACTGTGTATGTGCAACTAAGAATGCCGCCATTATGCACATGTCCATTAGAAATTGTAAGAAATAAGCTAGTTAGTAATAGAATTTCTTTTCGACCAAGCTGGAACAGTTGAGATTGCTGAGGTGAATGTCTTTTTCTTTTTTTCTTTTTAACCTTTCGATTTTCAATTGGTGTTTATGGTGTTGTATTAGAGCTGAAATGAAAGTGTGGTGGTGCTTGTGATTTTGTCAAGTTATTTATAATAGGGAATCTGACCAAAGTCGTAGTTTGATGTTTTGTGAAAATGTGTATTGATTGTGGACATCGTGTTTGATGAAATGTTAAAATGGCAAATTATTTGATGTTTTTACATATTATGGGATGAGCTTAAGCTGTTTTAAAATGTCTAATTCAAATTTTATTATTCTAACTTAGTGCTCGTGTATTAAACTCATCAATGAGTTAGTATGTTTCATCCTTTTGTAGTTTAAAATTTTTAATCTCATCTCATTAAATTGGTTGGTAACATATATTAATCAAGTCTCATTAATAGCAAGTCCACTGTGTTCCCTCCATTGCCTCCACTACCAAGTGATTGGATTCTCGTTATTTTCACTGATGAATTATGTATTTTCTTATTCTATTGGAATATTTTGTTGAAGGTTGATGCTCTGTTCTTTACCTATTTCGGTTTCATTTGTGAATACACATCTCACTGCCTTCTCCATATAAGGAGGTATTCAAGACATTATTAACCTTAGATTATGTGTAGGGTTCCAATAGTTAGTTCTGAGAGTCACAATTTTTCACCTTTGCATTTGAGTTAATATTTAGGAGTAGGACTAGTTGAATACAGGTTAAATAAAAATACCTTTCATTTTTTGTTTTATTGCTAGAGTTATTATAACCTTTTTAGTGGCTAATTATAATTCCATCTTTCTTGCTTAATTTCCATTGGCTCTGAAGGCAACTAATCTGGAGTAAGACGCCGGACACTGCAAGGACCAAGAAGATCATTGTATAGCCTTAAAATAGGTATGCTTTCATATATAGATAGTGGGCTGGCTCGTTCAATCTGCACCTTGTTTTCATTGTGTTTGTATTCATCACAGTGCGACTGTGCGAGACATGGTCAGTTTTCAAGTCCTGGATCTCTCTGGTAATACATTCTCTTGCATTTTTTTAAATCTTTATGAAATTTTTTCGTATTCTTCCTTTGTGGCTTTAACTTCTGATTCTTGAATATTCTTCTGCTTACAACTGTTAGAACATAATGGTATATGTGGTCCAATGTCTAGCAACCATAGACTTCATAGCTTTTAGGTGTCATCATAATATATGTGTGTGTATTTTTATTTTTATTTTTGTAAATTGTGTGTGTGTATTGTAAGAGACTGTTAAGTAACAGTTGATACATGTGTGTGATATTTTTAAACATGACAAAACATTTAATAGCCATCAATCGTACCCTTTGATGGGAAGCAAACAGATGCAGTCATGCTTTGATTTGGCAAATAATTATGAGAAAAAAATTGAGAAGCAAAAAGTCACACCCATCTTTTCCTTTTTGTCATCAAGTAATTCTGTGACAGAGACCTATGACTTAGATTCTTAATCAGCTTTGACAAGAAAAAAGTAACTAAAGACCTGAGACCAAAGTAGGTTCTTTTTGTCATCAATATAGGACCAATGCTGATATGTTTTTCTTTTATGCTTTTTATAAGAAATGATTTTTTTATTAGATCATTTTTTTATTCTTAATCAGTTTTTCTATTAGATCGTGAAGCTGAGGATGATCGTGAAATGAGATTTGAGCCAACCGATTGATGTATCATTGCTCAATGCCACCGTCGCTGCCATCTATTGCTCAATGCTGTTAAATTCACAAAAGAAGGCTATGTTTCTATAAGAGTATCTGTTGCAAAACCAGAATCTTTACAGGATTGGCGACCTCCTGAGTTTCATCCAGTATCAAGTGATGGCCATTTCTACATGTGAGTACAGGTTTGCATATCTGAGTTTTAATAGTCTTAATTTGTTATGTATTAAGTTGTGGAACCATTCCTTATGTTTTATAACCAGATTCTAATGTGATTGAATGCTTTGGGTATCTAAAAAGTTAAATATCATGGGGAATGGTTAGGAATATGCCAAGATACATCTGCCTATCTTGTTTTTGTCAATATTGTCTCTGTTTGAAACTAATCTGGTTATTCCTTGCCATCTCCTTATTTGTTTACCCACGGATCCCTCTTTTGTGCAGGTTAAGGATTCTGGATGTGGCTTTCTCCCACAAGATATTCCACATCTCTTTACCAAATTTGCTCAGTCCCGGAGCATAGCATAGCAGTGGTGCTTGTCTTGGGCTTGCCATTTTTAAAAGGTAGAAGCAAAATCCTATCTTCTAAAACCTTGAGTTTGCAAAGAGCTTCTCTCGATTCAGAGTAAATCTGGTGTTCATTACCTTATGAGACATAGGTGCTATGTGCTTAATATAATTTTTCACCGTGATAAGAAGCCTTATGATGAGCGGTAGGTTGCTTTTAATAGTTTAACACCCTCAACATCAACATTAACAACACCTTTAACACCCTCTTACAATTATATCATTTTATTGAATCTTACCTTCAATTAATGAGCTTCCAACTCCCCTAATTCAAACCTTGCCTAGTGATTTGTGGATCTAATATGCTAACTCTGTGGGTTTCCGATAGGAATGAACTTATTTGGGGTTATGTATTCATAATTGATACCTTTTGTACAATTATGTAGGAGATAGTTATATCTGGAGAAACTGGCTGTGGTAAAATAACTCAACTTCCTCAATATGTATTAGAGTCAAAGATAGAGTCTGGCCGTGGAGCATTTTGCAGCATTATTTGCACAAAGCCTCGAAGGATATCTGCTATGGCAGTTGCTGAAAGAGTGTCAGCAGAGAGGAGAGCCTCTCGGTGAAACAGCAAGGCCTGCTTTTCTGGAAATGGACCAAACGATAAATGCATATAGTTACAAGGATATGAGGCTACTTGTAAAACAAGATAACTTCCAAATTTTGGATTGCATGAATAGTTATCAATTTTTATTAACTTTTAGTTTTTAATTTCATTTATACATCTCTTTGATTTTTTTATCTTCGAAAACCAAGTTCTATTTAGATATGTATTCAAATATTTGGAATGAATTTTTTTTATCCTTTTGAATCTACCTGGTTTTTTAAAAGAAATGTAAAATTTTAAATGATTTTTTTTTTTAATTTTCAACAAATTTGTGGGGGTCTTAAACCTCCAGAAATTGAAACATTTGTGGGGGTTTAGAACTTCCAGAAAATATTTCAACAAATTGTGGCGTTGCACATGAAGCCCCCACAAAATATGTTGTGGCGTAAGCAAAACTGGGGGTCATTGAGGATGCCACAAATGTACTTTGTGGGGGTCAAAGACCCTCACAATATGAAAATATAACCCTCACAAAATGCTTGAATTTTTGTAGTGAACTTATTATTACGTATGGTGTATCACTGCAAGTATAATGCAAATAGTAATACTCATCCCTGTCTACAAACTCGGTACAATTCATGTAACTTAATGGTTGTTACTTTGCAGAAGGATCACTAGGATCATGTGCATTTAATGCACGCCATAATTGTAGATTCACATGCTTGAGCATATACACTGTTCATCCTAAGAGGAGGTGTGTGTAAGATATAATGCTTTTGGTAATGCCCCCCTGATGCATCCTTATGCTGAAAAGCTACAAGAAAGCAGTCTTAGTGGTCCAAATTTAGAGGAATATTTTCAAAGAGTGTGGTCCTGAGTGAAATATGAAAAAAAAATGGACTTAATTTGTATGTGTATTGCCATTTCTGAAGAAAAACATGTATGCTTCTAATCATATTTGTACACCCTATGTAGAGAATGGCATCATGAGTTTGATACCATGATAAAGTACTTATGACTGTAGACATTTTTAATGTCTTGAATAAACATCAATATCACGCTCAAAGACAGAAAAATATTTCACAAAAAAAAAAAGGAATGAAAAAATATTATAAGATAAAAAAAAAACAAATAATGACATTGGGAGATTATTAAAAGATAATAAAAGAAAAAGTGCAAAGAGTAAATTGTTACGTTATTTTCAAAATATTAGTTATTACTTGTTATTTTATGTGATATTCAATTGATACTGTAATATAATGATAATGTCTTATAAAATACACAAAATATTGATAAATGATTTATACAATTTAACACAAAAAGATTGACCCAATAGTTTTAAAAATCAACATTTTAAAAATAATTAACATAAGTTACCTAAAATATTACCCTTAAGTTTATCACTCATTTTTATAAGAATTTGTCAACTTTTAAGTCCTAAATTAATGTTAATATGATTCATCAGAAAAACAAATAAAAATTAAGGATAAAATAGTGTAACAACTCAATTATCACTTTTTTAAAATTATTAACCCTTTATATAATAGGAAATAAATATCTAATGATTAAATAAAATGTATGTTCCAGAAGAAGACGATTATATTGGTTTATTATAACTGGATTGATCTAAAATGTCAATATACGTGCTTTATTTAAAATCAAATAAAATGGTTTATCAAAATAAAAATAAAAATGAAGGGATAAAATAATAAAACAATACACTAGCCAGCACTAATTTTAAATTATTCACTCTTTAACTGCTAGTTCAAGGGAGCTGACTTCGATTATCAAAAATAATAAAATGGATAATATTCGATCCTCACTAATATTATTTTGGAAAGGAGTTTAACATCTTAATCTCATACTCTTCTCTCGGGATTATCCCATAACCGGCTCATAGAATCAAAACTTATGCAGATATTCAGAGAAGTCTATTTGTTTCAAAAAAATAATTATGATATGTTTCCAAAAAATTGTTCATTCTTAGCATACTTAAGAGAAAAGTGTTTGTCCTTTTAAATGACACAAGGTGAGACTCATATCTTTATATTTTTTTTGTCCACTCTCTCTACTCCTTTATCTATCTCTTTCTCTCACTTAAAATAACACAATTTTACATCCTTTAAAATTATACATTTTCCCTATACTTAAACATAAATATTTGAATATAATTGAATGAAAAAATTCAACAAAAAGAGGATTACATCAGTTTGATGCACTCGATGATTCCAAAATATTGATATATATATTTAAAAATAAAACAAATAAAATTAGAGGACAGAAAAACAAAACATTAGCAAGTTTTGGTAAACAGTCTTTTCAAGTTATTAACTCATACCTTGAACAAAAGATTTTGAGAGTTTAACAGCTAACGCAATAATAGATGCATTTTTTCATAGATAGAAAATATTAAATATATTCTTCTATTAATTTTTTAATAATTAAAAATTTTATAATTTTCATAATCAACTAAATTTGAGATTTAATTATGAAATTAAAGTTACATTAAATTATAAAAGGATAGGTTATACTTACCATCATTATATGTTTATCATTTTTACTACCTGATTAATTATCATTGAATCAATAGTTGAAATCAACAGCAATTTTTTTTTCAATCATTATTTTAAATTAATCCACAATAATCAATCATATAATAAGAATAATAACCCTAAAACAATGGTAAGTATCACATCTCAAATATAAACTGAAGTTGACGTAAGTTGTTGTTTATCTGTAATATTCTCCAAAGCATCAATACTGGAAAAAAAAAATACAGCATCAAGAGTAAAACGGATTTAAATTTGAAGTTCCACATTTTACCAAAAAAGAAGTTCCACAGTTTGTTTCAAAACTATATTCAAATTGACCCCCCTTTTTTGTTTTGATGTTAAATATATGGAAAAACATTTACCATTTTAAAGGATATAAGTTTATATTCTTTTAGATCCTAACCGTTGATTTTCGTCCATCAACGGTTATAATTTATTGGGTCAAACTTAATGGGCCAAATTTATTATTAATTAATTAATAATTTTGATCCAATAAATTATAATCGTTGATGGACGAAAATCAATAGTTATATTTAAAATAATATAAACTTAGATACTTTAAAATAATAGATGTTATTATCTTGATATATTGTTTCTAGAGACAAAAAATATTATGTTTTATATATTATACATGTGTATTTGTTTAATCATCATGTCAATCACAGTATTTTCATCATTGAATTATACTTTTCCATTTAAAATAATTTCATCAATTCTAGAAATGTCAGCTATGACTTTACCTATCTTTGGTTTTGACTCGTCGTTGCTTTTGTCTAAGCCATCGCTTATAAAAAAGGTATTTACAATTATTTTATAGTTTATTTAAAAATATAAAATAAATTAAAAAATAATTTGAATATTTGTATTAAATGTTTCAAACTTATTAAAATAAATTCTAAAACAGGTTATCTTATAAAAGCATATATTTTTTTAACAAAACACATATCTAAATACACTTTTAACTTTAAAAAAACACTAAAATAATTCAAATAGGAATATTGGAGAATATATTAGGATTAGATTAGACACACGTTTTCCTAAAACGAATATTTTCAAAGTTGAAATTGAAACTATCAATTTCTTGTCATTAATTTATTTCATAATAGACGTATTTTGAAGCGTACGTCAAATGTTCTTTCCTATAAACAAAGTACAACACACACACTCTCTCTTTCTCTCTGTCGCTGTTGTTGCCAACTATGAATGCTAACCTCAACTGAACCTTCCTTAAACTCAGCCCCACAAAACAGAACACACAAATTTTCTCTCTTTCTATAGTCTTCCTTTGCATGCGCCACCACAACCAAGACCAATACCAATGGGAAATATCTGTACTCTCTTCAAGCATAAGCCACCGCCACCAACCACCACAAAGAAGCGTTCCTCCGGCAACCGTTCTTCTTCGAGGAAAGAGAAGAAGCTCGATGATGCTGCGATTCGAGAGCAGGCTATAGCTGCTGCCATACTCTTCAAGCAGCACCAGGCGCAGTTCGATCGTTCAAGTTCTCTACGCTACGCCAATGGCCACTCTAAGAAGAACGCCTTGCCACGAAGTTCGAGTTCCAGAGCCAGGTCCCTCACTGACCCTCTCCTCCAACCCCATCAGCTTCTTAATCAGGTACTTTGCTTTCATTTTTTTTATCCTTGTTTTTGATTTGTACCATGGTCTTGTTTGTGGGTTTTTGTTCAAAAGGATGGAACTTGATCATGATCATGGTCTTAATTTGAAGAAAGAAAAAGAGTCATCATGTGATTATGGAAATTTTGACAATTTAGTTAATTTTGGAGTGATGGGGTTCTTGTTTTCTGATTATCATTTTTATTTTTATTTTTAATTTGGTTTGCTTTAATGGGCGATTTGATATTTACGACAAAATTGATTTTTTTTTTTTGTCCTCCCCTCTTCAGAATGAGGCCTTCCTTGAAGCCATGGGCTTAAAATAATTACTGGATGGGGTTTCTATGATGATGTAGTTTCTTAGACTTACAAGGAGATGATGATTTGGGAAATGAAATAAGATGTTGAAGAAAATTGAAGAATTCTGGAATGGATTGGTGTGTTATGATGATCAGGTTTCTTAGACTTATATCAGAACAGTGTAGGGAAATAAAATTATTTGTTTGGTTTATATCCACTATTATTATTAGTTCAAGAGGCAATTGTAAAGCCACGTGTTAAAGCGTTATGGGGTGCCATGTGCTATATGAACTTAAATTATAATTTTCTTCGAGAATAATGCGTTTGAGTTTGAATAATCGGAGGGCATATGAAGGAGGGGAGGTTTCAATTTTTGAAGTGTTTTTTACTGAAAGTTAGGTGTAGCTTTGAAGGTAACCTTGTTTTGCCTGTTTCTTGTAACAACAGAGATATCAGGGTTTCTAAAATGACATTGAAACTCAGATGGATCCAGTAATGTTCTTTCTGACTTGAGGATGTAAATTTAGTGTCATTTTCTTAATTAAACATTTATATTAAAAAATTCCCAGCTTCTTTGATTCTGGAATGGTGTTGCATAAAACAGGAATCCACTTTATTCATTTACTTTTTTTGTTAGCAAAGCAAAAAAGCTGGTATACTGTTAATATATTCACGTTATCTTTGCCAGTTGTAGGGTGGAAAATCAGCACATTATTTGTTTTTAATTCAAATATTGAGAGTTCTTCATTTTTTCCTTTCCCTGTCATCTTTGTTGTTGTATTTTCTTTAGCTTATACAAGCAGATTTTCAATTTGACAGGGTGTAAAGGTTGATGAACTTGAGACCAATCATTTTGTCCTTGTTCATGGAGGTGGCTTTGGGGCCTGGTGTTGGTACAAGACTATAGCACTTCTAGAAGAAAGTGGCTATAAAGTAGCTGCCATAGATTTAACTGGTTCTGGAGTCCATTCATTTGATACCAACAACATTACAAGTCTGTCACAATATGTGAAGCCACTTACTGACTTCCTTGAAAAACTTCCTGAAGGCGATAAGGTACTTATTTTATTGCTTCCTGAGCATCATAATTATAACTACTGAATTCTTCTATTCTATCTTCATTGTATATCTCCATTGACTGTATTGACTGTGTTCGACAGTGGGGGAGGTAGGATGCATGCCATTTAGCATATATGTTTTTTTTTCCCAATCATTGCCAGCTTCCTGTCAAAGATATGGCTTTTGTGGCTTGACTTATCTCTCTCTCTCTCTCTCTCTCTCTCTCTCTCTCTCTCTCTCTCTCTCTCTTCCCTGCAAATGTACCTTAGCTCTATAAAATTTAAAATCATGTGTAAGAGGTCGTAGTGGAGTTATGAATTTCAATGTAGATGAATGGTCAAGAAGAAAAGTTAAGGAACAGAGTTTCCAATGTATAAAGATACCCTATATGTAGTATAGTAGTTCAAAACAAGAGGAATTTGATTTAATTGTGAAAAGATTTAGCAGCACAAAAAAAAGGTGCTGGAAAGCAAAGCAATTGAATCTGGAGTAAAAAAGGTGAAAATTAATACGAAGAGATAATAATTATACAATTGCAGAAGACGTAAATCAAGATGTTACCTTTGTTATGGTTGAATAGCGAAAGGAAAAGTTATGTGGTTATCTTAGTTACTTTGGATTTATGGTTTACTTGAATTCTTCTATTCTGCAAAAATTAGTACAGCTTTCCTGAAATTGCTTAGGATATGTTAACATGATTGTAGACTATATTTTCCGAAGTGTTAAAAGTTTCAATTTAGCTTGGTAGAGATGGAACATATTGTATTTAGACACACAGTATACTTTTAAATTATTCCTTTTAAATCGCACTGGTGAAAATCCATGTGAAATGTAAATGTTTCACCATCAATACACTCCTGGTAGGACACTGATGTTTTGTTACTGGACCATTTGATATTGTTGCTTGCTAGGATGTGATATTTGGCATGACAAAATCAATAATAGCATTTGGTAAATGTGTTATAAAAATGGGTCGGAACACATGGGTTCTATTCTATGTTTGGTTCAATTTAAAAAATAGAAAATAGAAAATAGAAAATAGAAAATAGAAAATAAAAAATAAAAAATGGACCTATGCAATATCCATGCTTTGAACAAAAAATAAAAAATTTAGAAAATAGGATCTTGTGTGAGGGGCATGTTAAGAGATATGATAAAGTCATTCACGTGCCTCCTCTAATTGGCTTAAGCTTTTTTGGGAGAGTTAGTTGCATGACATGTCCTGATGTCCACGCGTCAAATTGCTACCTACTTTGAGAATAAGTTCTCTGCAAAGTTTTCTTTCCACGTATTTTTAATTTTCTTTCTGCTTCTTCTGAAGGTGATTTTGGTTGGACATGATTTTGGTGGGGCATGTATATCATATGCGATGGAGTTGTTTCCTCTTAAGATTTCCAAGGCTGTTTTTATTGCTGCAGCAATGCTGACTACTGGACATAGTACTCTTGATATCATTTCTCAACAGGTTTTCCATCTCCTTCTAGCATCAATATTGATATATCTTAATTTTCACTTGTTCTGTGAACTGAAATTTACAAGTTCTATCAAATTTACACAGAGCTTGGAAAAAAAAGGGCATGTGCTGTGATGGGGACTGGTAGTCATGGACTAGTAATATTATTATTATTCTGAATTTTGTTAGGATTTTTCAAATATGTACAGTAACATGATTGAATCCTTCCCAAACATTTCAGTATTTTCAGTTACCTCTTTGCATATGGCTAACAGTAGCACTTGAATTGCAAAATGAAATGCATCATGCACAGTCATTTTGCCTCAATTCTATTTTGTTCTTTCTGTTGAGAAGTTTTTGTAATACATAAAAAAGTTACAGATGTGTGATTCCAAACATTTGAAAGTTGAAAAGCCATTTACCAGAGGTATACACCTACTTTATGGCTGGTTGGTTGTGCAAAATATGCACAAACTTTTTGCTAACCTGATGAAGTTACTATTGTTTCTAGTAAAATTATAATATCACTCTCCCTTGGAGAAGAATGTTTACATTTTAGATGGCACTGAGACTGAAAAGAGACAGAGAGCATCATGATTATTTCTGCCGGTCAAATACAATGCAGTTAAAATATTTATAAATAAGTAGTTCTTTTATCCTTTTAGTGATGATTTGATTGTGGCTATCTGTTGCAGGCAGGTTCAAATGATCTAATGCAACAGGCTCAGGTTTTTTTGTATGCTAATGGGAATGATCGCGCTCCCACTTCTATTGATCTGGACAAATCTTTGTTGAGGGATTTGTTATTCAACCTATGTCCCACCAAAGTAAGTAGTATACACGTAAAAGTCTATTATTTTATTTTATTTTTTTAATTTTAGCATTCAACTGTTATGAGAGGGCTTTTTCTAAGTGTTTTTGGGCTTGGGACTTCCAATTTTTTTAGTTTTTAGTAAACATACCCTTGACTTTTATAAGCTTTAATTATATGTATGAATGAAAATGTCAATATTTAGTAAGATACAGAAGTTACATATGGGCTCTTGAAGTGTTTGTTATTCTTGGGGGCCAAACGAATTTAGTATATCCGAAGGAGAAACCAAGTGATTGGATATCTATTTCATATGTGAGAATTTTCATAAAAAAGTGCCTTTGAGGGTGCCAAATTTCCTCTTACTGTTCACTGTCAAAGAATACAAACAGAAGCATCCCCCCCCCCCCCCCCCTGCTGCTGCATTGGCTTTTTTTTTTTTTTAAATTAAAATGGCAATACCTGAAGGGCCCTTTCAGTAAAAAAAAAAAAAGCCTTTGAGGGTGCCAAATTTCCTCTTACTGTTCACTGTCAAAGAATACAAACAGAAGCATCCCCCTCCTGCTGCTACATTGGCTTCTTTTTTTTTTAAATTAAAATGGCAATACCTGTGAAAGTGACTTAAGTACCTCATTTCCAGCGTCTTATTCAGTCTGAGTTGATAAAGATGTGCAAACTATTCTTTGGCGTTTGATGACTGAATCTGTTTGTGTAAACCATTTAATTAGTTGATCCTAGATTTATTGAAGACTAAACTTCTTATCAAAGTGAGTTTTGACACATGAAAAATACATGTTAGATGAGAAGTGAGATTGTGCAATTAGTTGTATTGTGGGCAACTGGTTTATCAAGTAAAGAACTAATTCAATAATTTTCAAATGGTTTTATATATTTTCAATTAGTTGTATTGTGGGCAACTGGTTTATCAAGTGCTTCATAATTTTCAAATTGATAGTTTTCAATGTTAATTGAACTCTTTAGTTTAACAAGTATGCTGCAAAATGACTCCGTATGATTCTTTGGCAAATCAAGCATATAATATTTCTCAGAAAGATGGTTACTTATGCATTATTTTGCAGGAGGAAGCTGATATCCCTTGTGTTGTATAACACTAAAAATATGGTATATTTTGTATTGAAGCCTTTTGTGAAAGCCTTGCTCTCAGGATCTCTCCCTAACCAACCAAATATGGTCTCTAGCAATAGGGGATGCATTTGTAAATAAATAATATGTGATTTGGAATCTAAGCTATGTTTCTGTCTCTCTTTTTTTTTTAGTTTGGGATAGCGCCTATCTATTTTCCCTAACCCTCCTTGTTCATTGATTGCTTTCTTAAAACAGGATGTTGCTTTAGCTTCTGTCTCAATGAGGCCCACACCATTTGCACCAGTTTTAGAGAAACTTTCCCTTTCAGACCTGAAATATGGATCTGTAAGGAGGTTTTATATAGAAACTCTTGAAGACAATGCCATACCCATCTCACTCCAGGAGAACATGATAAATGCAAGCCCCCCAGAAAAGGTTTTCCGTTTGAAGGGTGCTGATCATTCTCCTTTTTTCTCAAAGCCTCAAGCTCTTCATAAGTTACTGGTAGAGATCTCAAAGATCCGTTAAGAACATTCATTGCCTATATTGTTTGTGAAGTCCCATCCATGCTAAAAGCTTCATTAACATGAAATAGGAATGTGCAGTTGCCTTATCATGAAAGTGTATTGTGTGCAAGTCTCAGGTTTCATTCTTCTTCTTCTTTGGAGTTAAGCTAGAAAGCTTGCTTGTTTAACCTGTAACTTGCAACAGGTATTACTTACAACAGAAAACTCATGTTATATTGCAAGCATTTCTAGTTAAAACTCTCAAGGTTTTCTGATTAAAGTTGCAAGTTACCGTGATAGACAATAAAAAAAAAAATACTTGTAAATTGTTACTATTAAGGAAATTTTATGGTGTAACGCCACGTCGCCACCTTCCATCTTAGTAAGGGATCATGACAATGTAGAGGTACATTGCAAGGAAGAAAGTCTTGGTCATCAAATGTGTTAACATTCTTTTGATGTTCCAATGATGCTGCTGGTTGCTGGAGGTTTACATTTTGAGAGTCCTGGAGACTCCTTAAGAGGTTTACATTCTTCTTCTTCTTTTGTTTTTTGAAGGTAGTTTTCCGAAATATTTTTGCATGCCACTCTAATTATGATAAGTATTTTTGTATCTTTTGCAACTTGAGTAAATAAATTCCTTGTGTTTTACAAATTGCAAGAAAGCTGAGATGCTCTTAATGTTTTTGAATAATCTCTTTACGATTTATGGTGATTGGTGATTCTGTTGCTATCTCGCATGATAGTGCCTAGCCTGACTAATAATAGAACTAGCCTGGAAAAAGTGGATGTTAAATAGTCATTAAATCATGCTTGGAATCAGTAACTAATAGAATACAATTGCATTTTATAAAATTAAACAAATATTGCTTGAGTTGAATGAATGCTTATGCAAATCAATTGAATTGAAATTTAGTAGATAATAACTGAGTAAAGTTTAATCCCGTCTTGATATTTAAAAATGATAATAATGTTATGTTACTTTTGATTATTGTTTCAATTCATTGGTAATAATAATAAGAAACAAATTAGAGTTGGTAGTCATGGTAATTAAAATTTTCGATTTATCATTACAATTTTATGTTTTTATAAAAAAAATTCACCTAGATGATTTTACTAATATTTCAAATGTTTTTATGATTTTTTATAATTTTTTTACATTATGATTTTATATTTTACAATTTTTTAATTTTCCACGTAAAATTTCGATTTTAACTTCTTCTTGATGGTAGGCCGTTGGACCTGGCTTTGGAACGGTTGTAATAAGGAGCTCGCAGCTCCCTCACCTTTTAGTAATTTTGTTTTGATGGGTGGAGTTTTTTTAACTTTAAAAAACAACGAAATGTTCATAAAAATGAATAAGAAAGTGAACATAAACAAAGCTAAGCTATGGGCTTTGAGTCAATTTATTGATTATATTTTGAACACTTCAATTAAAAGTAAATACTCTCCTTGCAATTAAAAGTAAAACTCATGCAAAAATAGTGATTCAAGATCTTAAATCCCAAATCTCATAGAAAACATTTTCAGAAACCAACCTACCGTATTACTTACTCATACACCTATTTCTAATCCCATAAAACACTTCAGTTATAAGCCCGTTAAGCACGACCACGAAGGTTGATTTTATCTCAAATGTCCCCCTCAAAAAGTTAGTTTGACATTTTCAAACTTGGCAACAACCTCGTGACTGAAAGCTACTTGTATTGTTTCTATGTAATTTCGCTACCTTTCAAGACCCCCATACAATAAATGCAGCTTCTGGCAAACCTAAAGAAACCAAGAACAAAGAAAAAGAAATATCCACTCTTCACTTTCTTCTACAAACACTCTTACCCAAAAATATGGTGAACTTCAGAAAGAACAAAGTTCCCTTTGAGATCAACCTCTCTCTGCTTTTGTTTCTCCTAATTCAACTTCAACTTTTGTTCATTCTGCAGGCTTACTCATACAAGTACAACCCTGCTGATAATTTTGCTGTTAACTGTGGCAAATCCAGAAATATTAGCTTTCAAAATCGAAAATGGATTGGAGACGAAGTTGACACCAAACCATTTTCAATCATTGAATCACAAACCAGTCAATCATTGAATGCACCAAACCCTCCTCCTTCAGTTCCATTTGATTCCGCACGAATCTCTCACTCCAAATTCACATACTCTTTCCCAGTCACCAACGGTCCAAAGTTCATTCGGCTTCACTTTTATCCAATTTCATATCTCAACTTCGAACCCAACAACTCCCTCTTCTCTGTCATAGTAGGAAGCAACCTCACCCTTCTCAAAGACTTCAAACCCTCACTTTGGGTTCACAACAATTACGATGATGATAACAAAATCACCAAAGAGTACTGTATCAACGTGGAAAAAGGTGAGAGCTTAAACATAACCTTCACTCCCAACACCAATAATCACTCCAACGCTTACGCTTTCATCAACGGAATCGAGGTCGTGTCCATGCCCACCCACCTCTATTACAGTGATCCAAACGTAGATGATCCTAATTTGGAGGTTAAACTTGTGGGTCCTGATAACTACACACCAAACCCAATTCAAATTTCCAAAGCGTTGGAGACACTTTACAGAGTCAACGTTGGCGATCCTCAGGTTCCACCAAGTAAAGATACTGGTATGTTTCGGAATTGGGACAACGATTATCCTCGCTTTTTGGAGAAGCAATATGGCCAAACTGTATCAAGTCGCTATGGAATTACAAGTCCAATCTACAAAGATAACGTTACTCCAAATTACACAGCACCAAGCGAAGTATACCTCACTGCAAGAAGTTACGGGAAGGGTGCGACTGAGAATTATAATGTAACATGGAATTTTGAAGTGGACTCAGAGTTTACTTATATGGTGAGGTTACATTTCTGCGAGTTTGACAGATTGATTCGCAGTTACGGTGATAGAACTTTCCAGATTTTTATTGATGACACTTTGGCTGAGGTAAAAGCCGATGTGATTGGCTGGAGTAAAGGTTACCTTGTTCCTGTTCGTAAGGATTATGCTGTGCTTATGTCCAAACATGGAAGCAATAAGAAAGCTAATCTTTCTATCAAGCTTCAACGGTTGCCAAAGGGAGAAGGTAACACCAAATACGTTGATGTCATATTGAATGGCATCGAGGTTTTCAAGATAAGTGACGAAAATAACAACCTCGCTGGAACAAATCCTGAACCAACTCTATCTCCTCCTCAGGGACAAGTGGTTCAAGTTCAAACAGAGTCATCAAAGAAATCGAAGAAGAAGACCATTGTAGTTATCATTGCCGCTGTTGCAATCTCGAGCCTTTTGATTGTGTTTGTTGTTATTGGGCTTTTAGTTTTACGGCGAAGGACGAGAGGTGGTGACGTGGATGAAAATGAAAACGAAAACTCATCATGGAAGAGAAAGAATGAAGGTTCATCTTTACCATCTCATTTGTGTCGTTACTTTACAATCGCTGAGATAAGAGCTTCCACGAACAACTTCGATGATGTTTTCCTCATCGGCGTTGGAGGTTTCGGCAACGTGTACAAAGGTTACATCGATGGTTCCACACCCGTTGCTATCAAACGCCTTAAACAGGGTTCTCAACAGGGTCTCAATGAGTTCATGAACGAGATTGAGATGCTTTCTCAGCTTCGTCACCTTCATTTGGTTTCCCTCATTGGCTATTGCAACGATGGCGCAGAGATGATCCTCGTTTATGACTTCATGCAACGTGGCACTCTTCGCGAGTATCTCTATGACTCAGATAACGATCCCCTTCCGTGGAAACAGAGGCTCGAGATTCTATTGGGTGCGGCGAGAGGTTTGCATTATCTTCATGCGGGTGCGAAGCACAATATCATTCACCGTGACGTGAAAACCACCAACATCTTGTTGGATGAGAAATGGGTGGCTAAGGTTTCTGATTTCGGGTTATCCAAAGTGGGACCCACGGGGACGTCGAATACGCACGTCAGCACGATCGTGAAGGGTAGTCTTGGGTATTTGGATCCTGAATACTACAAGCGTCAAAGGTTGACTCTTAAGTCTGACGTGTACTCATTCGGTGTGGTGCTTCTCGAGGTGTTGTGTGCGAGGCCACCTTTGATTCGTAGGTTGGAGAAGCAGAAGGCGAGTTTGGTTGATTGGGTTCGGAGATGTTATGATAAAGGAGAGATTGATCAGACGGTGGATCCGTTTCTGAAGGATTCAATCACGGATGAGTGTTTGAAATGTTATAGCCAGATGGCGTTGAGTTGTTTGCTTGATGATGGGAATCAACGGCCCTCGATGAGTGATGTGGTTGGGGCACTTGAGTTTGCAATGCAGTTGGGGGAGACTGATGAGGAAGATAACAAGTTTAGTGGGACACAAGAAGTGGTAAAAAGTGAGCAAGGACCGTTATTAACGCAGTTTTTGAGTGATGAAGGGAGTGATGTGCGTTTCACTACTAGTGATGAATCGGTGTCAAAGTCAAGCAATGTGACAGCTGTCTCGGCCAGTACTGAGGAACAAGCTTTGGTTTCTGCTATGGTGTTCTCCGAGATTGCAAATCCAAGAGCACGATAGTAGTCGATGTTTATATTTGTCAATCACGAATACACCCTTGTGTCACAAAGCTAAATATTTATCTCATCTTGTAAAAATAAAATTATAAGTGGAATTATAGGTGAGAAAAGAGTAAAAAAAAAAAAGTGGTGGGACTCGTTCTCTGTAGAATGAGATAAATAATATAACCCATCATGTAAATAAAATAATTTTAGCCCCTAAGAATGTGTTGTTTTTTGTCATATCGTAATTTTTCATGAAGTAAATGAAGAATTGGGGTTTCTAATAGAGTTACCTGAATTTCTATGTTTGGTTTCTCATCCTTGTAGTCATGATTTATTTCTATTAAAGTTATGGCAAAATTGCATATCATGATCTCGAAAGGGGTAAGATAATAATCTGTATGCGTGTTAGGAATAGACGTGTATATGATTGCAGATGCTTAAATTATCGCGCCCATTGCTTGATCCCTTGAGAAACATTGCAAGGAATTAGGATTTCTCATGGGATTAAAGGGTTAACCCTGCAAGGAATTGAGGATTAACTATTAACTCTTTTTAGAGGATAATTTATCTGAGTGATTATATAAATAATTATTGTAAATCAACCCGGAATGGATAAAAAAACGGGTGATCATTTGGTGAATGAACCCCGGGTACAATGCTTTTCTCATATTTTCTACAAATCAATTTTCAATTTTATTGTTTTATTTTTCAATCTAAAAACACAAAAACAAGTCTTTTATTTTCAAAATTCAATTTCCATCAAATTGACAATATTTTTCAAAAACCTTTTTGGAAATCGTCCATTCTTAAAGGAATAAGTTTTAATTGATATTAGATCCTAATCCCTGTGGAGACGAATTTTATTTATCACTTTATTACTTGTGCGATCGGTATACTTGCCAGAGAGCATCAAGTTTTTGGCATTTTAAATGAGAGAAATAGATAAAGTATGGAAGAGAGAATAAACAAAAAAAATATAAAGATGTAGGTTTCACTTCTTTATGAGAGTAGAATGACATAAATTGTGCCATTTTAAATGACAAATACTTTTCCGTAAAATTATAAGGGTAAAGTGTGTATCATTTTAAAGGATGTAAAGTTGTATCATTTTAAGAGATAGATAAATAAGGATAGAGAGTTAACGAAAAAATAAAAGTGTGGGTCTCACCTCTTTGTGAGAGTGAAAGTATATAAGTTGTGTCATTTAAAAGGATAAACATTTTTCCCAAATTATAAAGTGAAAGTTTTTTGTGCAAACACATGTTTTGGCACTTTTCAAGTGGAAAACTAACGAGGCTAACGTGACTATGTTGAGTTCCCTGTTCTCCCTGCATCACGTCGTTGAACGTCAACTACAGTAAAAGGTAATGTCTCTGCAGGAAAGAACAGTCTTTTTGTGGTAAAATTTTTCCGAAGACTTCTTCAAGTCTTCGTCTCCCCATCGTGTCCTTTTCAAGCATATTCTATTTTTCTTCAATTATATTCATACGTATCAGTGGAAGCACAACTTCCGTTAAAAGCTTAACATTATTTGCGTTTTTGTAATTGCAAATTGCTATAAAATGAAGTGTGACACAACTTTATACTTTGGTGGTTTTTGATTCATGATTGCGATTCCATAATGGGTGGAAGAGATTCACTCAAAAGATTAGTTCTGATGATATTTCCAAAGAGGCTAATGGATTAATCTATGAGTACTGCTATCTATATCTACTCAACAACGTTGTATAGTTAGAATTTTTTCAAAATAATACATGGTTAGAATTTTCTCGTATACTTATATTAAATAATACATAGTAAGAATTTTCTCATATGATATATTCATATTAAATAATATGTTAGAGGATTCATTCTTATTACATGTGACTATTATCATTCGGAAAGTTACATATACTAGGTACGTACGTAATTAATGTCACGAGATTATAACGGCAGTGCATCTGCCCCGCAAGTTACGAAGGAAAAGAACTGAAAACGACAAAACCAGAATGCTTTTGGTGTTTCATATGCTTGGGGCTATGTATGTTTAGAATATTCATATATTGTTTATAATTTCCCATAGACTTTTCTCTAGTCTTCCTCTTCCATCATTCACGTCACATCACGTCCTTTTTATGCATGTGATTTGCTCCTGTTGCGTTCAAATCAGGGTGTGTTTTGTTTCATTTGGAAGACTTTTCAAAAAATAAAAGACAAATTCAAGAGACAAGGATATCAACTTGATGATTTCCTGGCCCTGCAATCTTGACTGTGTGCCTTAAAATTTAAATTAGATTGTTCTCATGAATATGGTGTCCTAATTCCCTTGTAGCCTCTTCACCTCTAAATAGATTCTAAGGGTTTATCATCTATCATTTAATATGATCATAAAAAATTTTCTACGCATATAACATTTTGTGGGGTCCGCAGCAAAAAAAAATAAAATCCGGCATGCTAAATGAATCTCTATAACATAACACAATCATTTTTCCTACAACATAACTCTTATAAAACTCAGATTCTAATACTACTTTATTATTTGAACGCATGTCTTAGCCAAAAAAACTCCAAGTTTTAAAAAAATAACAAGGTTTGTGTTAACAGAATACTTATGTATAGTTTGTAATTTCCATTGACTTTTCTCTAGGCTTCCCGCTCTCCTTATCATTCATGTTATATCACGTCCTATTTATGTATTTAATTTGCTCCCATATTGTGTTTTGTTTCATTAGGTAGACTTTTCAGAAAATAGAAAAGAAATTCAAGAGAGACACATATATCAACATGATAATTTTCCTTAATTTCCACGGCATGCCTTAATATTTTATATAGATAAATTGTTCTGATCAATGCGGTGTTCTTATTCCCTTGTAGCCTTTTTTCGTCTAATTAAATACCTACTAAACCACAACTAAAACTCTTTTTTGTTGTAGTAATTATTTAAATCGCATGTCTAATGTAATCTGTATTATGACATTTTACCTTTTGATATGGTACGAACTACGATGCATACCACTATCCTAAGATTAGCCAAATACTCTACGAAATAACTGTTCCTACACTTCTCAGTTACAATATATATTAATGAGCATTTTCCAAAAATATTTGTATGTGCTTAGTTAATTATATATTCTTAAGAGAATATTACCATGAATTTTTATTTCATTGGATCTGATTAAAATTTTATATTTTGAGAAATTCAACTTTGATTTAGATTTATCTAAAATCTTATATTTGATATAATTTATTATCTTTTGAGTTATAAATATTTTATATTAATTATAATATAATATTAAAATTTTCTTTTTCTCTTAAAATATCTAAAACACTAGTCAGAGTAAAGTCTGTCCTAAAGTACTCTAGGTGGCTTATTCAACATCAATAAACCTAAATTTTTGTTATAATTTTTCTTTAGCTGGCGAATTATTTTAAAATAAAGCGAATAAACCTTCAAGTTCTTTTCTAGTGATAATTATTTCTTAATTCCTTCAGAATCATAATTCCCGATTGGATACTTAAAAGGATGAACAGTCAAAAGTTGTAATTGAAACCCTTCTATTTTGGAAAAAAAAAATGTTAACAAGTGTCCTTAGGTAACTGATTAAAGAACTAAAAATGAAAAGCACTAGATAAAAATAAAAAGTTAAACTTCTTAACTTGTAACTATATTAAGATCTGTATTTTTATTATATACCTTAATTTTTAAATTTTTACCATGACCTTTTGAAAAAAATAAAATATCAATTCATATTAACTTAATTATTTTATATAAATTATTCCTTTTGAAGCCAAAATCAAGGTGACAAATTGAAACCATAAAGGAATTAGACATTATTATTAGTCAAGCACGTAGCGCATCGCATATTTATACATACAATATTAATAACAGTAAATGGAATCATCTCAAAACCATATAAGCAACTTGTGCCTAACACAAATAAAAAATAAAAAATTGAAATCCCATTGAGACTCCATACGACATCATAACAATTTATTCAAACAACATATATAGTTACTTCGAATCTCCAAGTGGACAACCTAAAGACTCCATATATAACGTACAACATATTTATTTATTCATACAACAATTCACCATATATAACTGAGATGATAAACCCATTTTAACAGTTTTTAGTCAAGCATGTAGCCCATTGCTTATTTATACATATAAAATGAAATCATCTCAAAACCATATAAACAACTTGTGCCTGATAAAAATAAAAAGTTGGAAGTCCCATACTCCCATTGCATAAAAAGCAATCCAGAATATGCGACTCCAATCCATACGACATCATAACAATTTATTCAAACAACATATATAGTTACTTCGAATCACCAAGTGGATAACCTAAAGAGTAAAGACACCATATATATATAACGTACAACATATTTATTTATTCATACAACACTTCACCATATATAACAGACCATGTTATGGAACCTTTAAAAACGTAAAATAAAAGAACAGAAAATACATACTAATTAATTAATTATTAGACAACCTGCATGGTAAAATCTAAAACGATACACAGAGTTCACCTTAAAACATGAAAATCAAAATCACTAATAAGTCACTGTGGCTTATTGTTGCGCCTGCAGAAACTGACACCTCTATTCTTTGGATCACCAGGACATGTTCCCACGAATTGTGCGCTGTTAAGGCAGGAAGAGGAACCATATTGGGAATCTGGTGGACAGTCACCCCGTACTGGTGTAAATTGATCGAGCGACCCAAGAGAAATTGGAGGATCAATGTCAAGCATTCTGCGTAATCCATGTTGATCCATGAACAAATCAGCTTCCACATCATCGTCAACTTGGCAGTGATGCCCAACGCATCCATGAGTGATGTTGTTCTCTGATGCTGATGAGTTCCTCTCCTTAAAAGAATCCGCAGCAACCATGTTATGGTTTGATTGGATGAGTGCTGTCACCACTATCATGAGCAACATTAGACAATAGAATCCCCTCATTTTTGTTGTACGAGGAAAAGAAAAGAAAAAGCTCTACCAATCTTGTGGGTGGCAATTTCCAATTCTTGCTAACATCAACAAAATTGGTCTTTTTATATAGATTAAAAGGATGACAAAAGGCTCCATATGAAAAAAATCTATCTCTCGCTCTGGCCACTCGTACAAAGATAACACAGGGAACCCATGATTCTTTCTTTTTTTTGGTTGAAGGGAACCCATGATTCTATTCATATTTTATGAGTAACTCTTCAAAATATTCAGCTTTAAATGGCTTAGATAAAAAATTTATTTTATTTTAAATAACACGCATCCTTTAATTTATGGGGGAAAGAAAGCTTTTTATTGTTGAGGGAGGTCATACGTACAACTTTTTTTTTTACAATCTTTTACAACCATATCTTATCGTTGTTGATTTCCGCCAATTAATGGTTATCATCGCTGTTGATTTCCGCCAATTAATGGTTATCATTTTAACAAACTAAACTCATTAATTAATTATTAATTCACAATAAATGATAATCGTTAATTAGCGAAAATTAACGGTAATAAATTATGGTTGTAAAATGTTGTAAAAAAAAAGTTGTAACTATAAATCTTCCCCTTTATTGTTATATATATATATATATATATTTAGTAAAATAGGTTGCAAAAAAATAATGTTAAAAAGTCAAATGCAATAAACAATAAGCAAAAAGTTAAAGTTGGGTAGAATTTTGAATATATATATATATATATATATATATATATATATATATATGGCAAAAAAATCTATATATAAGCTTTGGCCAGTCACCTAAAAATAACGTCGTTTTGTGTGGGATAAAGGAATTTCGCATTTAAAATTAATTGTAGAAAATAAAAATATTATATTTATTTCCAACTTTGTATGATTATGATTCTCCATATTTAATGTTTTATATTTATTTCCAATGGCTTATTATAAAAAATTTAATGCTTTTATATAAAATGACGTAGTTTTATTGACTGCACCAAAGCTTTTTATTGTTATATATATATATATATATATATATATTGGTTTTATAATTCTCATTTAACATGAGAATTACAATTTTCCTACACATCCTTCGATTTCCATATGACAAAAGTCCTACATATAATTTTTTTTAACACATATCCCACAAAAATTTTTATCTCTACCACAAAATTTCAATTCTCCTTCAACATGAGAATTATAAAATCCATATATATATATATATATATATATATATATATATATATATATATATATATATGAGTTTTATAAAGTTATGTTGTACAAAAAATTATGTACACACACACAAGATTTTGTGGTGCCGCAGTTTTTATTTTTTTGTTGCGGGCACGCAAAAAATGTTCTGAGTGTAACACAATCACTTTAAATGACAACATAAACTCTATATATATATATATATATATATATATATATATATATATATATATATATAATTTCTAAAAGTAATACTGTTATCTTTACAATATTTCATTTTTTCTAATATCATTTTACACCTTTTTACTAGAAAAAAAAAAAGAGAAAGAAGTTTTTCTTCTTCTTTGTCTTATTTTTTCCATAAAAAATATATAATATAAGTATAGGAAATGAGGCATAAGATTACTACTATTATTGTTCTAAAAATATAAAATGTTTGGTAAGATTATATAAAAATCAAATAACCAAATTGCCCCGTAGAACAGTATTTGCTATCATGTTTATGTCCACGTACGAAGGCACTGGACACGTGAACTCAACAACGTTAAAATCGATCCATTGCGTTGTCTTTTTTATTCATTTATTTGGGCACTTTTGGTTTCAACTACTTTTAAAAGTTTTGTTATTTAACTTTGGGTAAAGTATATGTCAACCACTGTGTTGGGTTTTGAAGTTTTGTTATTTAACTTTGGGTAAAGTGTGTGTTATTTTGAACGACGTAAAGTTATATCATTTTAAGAGAGAGAAAGAGATAAATAAATGAGAAGAGAGAGTTGACAAAAAAATAAAGTTGTGGGTCCCACCTCTTTGTGAGAGTGAAAGAATATAAATTGTGTCATTTAAAAGGATAAACATTTTTCCCTTTAATTTTTTATAAATATTCTTTTCTGTCATTCCTTTATGTAAATTACTTTTCTACAAGTTTGACACATCTATATTTTATGGGAAAATATTCATTTACAATTTTTTTTTTTTACAAATTACATTAAGTATGACCGGTCATATATTATTGATTAGTGTATGACCAATCAGACATAATATAGTTTGTTAGAGTTTGTAAATAAAAAATTTGTAAATATAACATTCTCTATATTTTATTAGTGATTTTTTTTAATACATAAAAATTTAGGTGGAGTTAAATATCGATACCTCATCTAAGTTACGACAAAATTCTGGCAGAAGGGTAATATATAGAGGAAAAATATTTGTGCTTTTAAATGACACGATTTGTATTATTTCACTTTCACAAAAATGTGAGACCCACAATTTTATATTTTTTGTCCGCTCTCTTTTTTTATCTATTTCTTTCTCTCACTTAAAATAACACAACTTTACATTCTTTAAAATCATACCTACATTGTACTACAATCGCAATCCTCATTTCAATCAGCGAGATATATATGGGAATTGGGAGGGCAAAAAAACGCACTACAAATGAAGCCCTCACATCGTTAGTGATATTCAAACTCAAAACATATTTTGGTATGAACTAAATCTTTAACCAATCGCATCCACCCTTGTTTTCTATTAGTAAACTTTTTAGCAATTTATATTTTATTAGTTACCCAGACGCCACATGAATTAACATGCTACAAGAGGAACTATTACATTCCAACAGGCCTCCTTTCCAACCCCTTTCTCTTCCCTAATATCTTCCTTTTAAACCTTCTCACTCACACACTCAAGAGCCTCTCCTCCCATTAAATCTTGCTTATGTTCTCTCGCTACTTTCGTGTTCAGTTCAATATTTTAAACTATTTCTTGTTTTTTCATTACTCTTAATATTAGTTATTTTATTTTTTTGTTACATTCATGATCGATTATAATGTTAGTTACGTCATTTATTATTGAGATGTGGTTTAATAATGTGAATCACAGGTCCTCTAGTGGTGTTTCTCTCAAACACTCAAACACACAAAACGAGTCTCTGAATATACCTCTTTCTATTACTGTGTATGCCAAGCCACTTTACAATGGTTTACATGGTGCTATTTAAAAGCATTAGCAGAAACTGATAACTAACTTAGGAAAACTAAACACAATAAAAACTACTTCACAGAAACTCTAAACTCATTAATGACCACTAACAAATTCCTATGGACGCACCCCTTCACCAAACGACTCTTCAATTTTCTATTTTTTAATTAAATAAAGTTTAAACCAACAAAACTCCCCCTTAAACTTTAATATCTCTACCGTCCTTCATTCCCATCTTCTTTTTGCAATTCTCAAACAATAACGTCGGCAGGGGCTTTGTGAAAATATCTCCAACTTGATCTCGGCTTGCAACATGAGTGAGCTCCACCTTTCCTTCTTTAACTTGATCTCGGATGAAATGAAACCTGACATCAATATGCTTACTTCTTTCGTGGTTGACCGGGTTCTTTGCTAACTCGATCGCAGATTTGTTGTCAACTCGGATTTCAGTTGAACCGACTTGCTCTTGCTCCAACTTGCTCAATAAATTTCTCAGCCAAATTGCATGACAAACGCACCAGGAAGCAGCAACGTACTCGGCTTCGCATGTAGATAAAGTCACAATAGGTTCCTTCTTTGACACCCACGTGAATGCCGTGTTTCCCATGAAAAATACATAGCCAGCCGTGCTCTTCCTGTCATCAACATCTCCGCACCAATCACTATCCGAATATCCTGTCAGTTTGTACTTGTCCGACTTCGAGTAATGAAGTCCTTGTGAGATTGTTCCATGAACATATCTTAAAATTCTCTTTGCCGCCTTCCAATGAGTATAGCTCGGCTCTTCCATAAATCGGCTTATTATTCCAACACTCAGACACAGATCCGGTCTCGTACATGTCAAGTATCTCAGACTTCCAACTAAACTTCGATAAACACTCGGATCTACCTTTTCACCTCCATCATATCTTGAAAGTTTAACACCGGGTTCCATAGGAGTTGAAACCGGGTTGCAATTACTCATTTTAAATTTCTCTAAAATTCCTTTTGCATAGGCTTCCTGAGAAACAAAAATCCCAGATTTGTCTTGTCTGACCTCCAAACCAAGAAAATATTTCATTAGACCGAGATCCGTCATCTCGAACTCCTTTGTCATTTTATTCTTGAAATCTTGAATCATCTCTTTATCATTACCCAAGAAAATCAGATCATCAACATATAGAGCAACAAGTAGAATTTTACTTCCCTTTTTCTTCACATAGAGTGCATGTTCATACGGACATTGTTCAAATCCATCTTTCTTGAAGTAATTGTCAATTCTTGTGTTCCAGGCTCTTGGGGCCTGCTTCAACACATACAGAGCTTTCTTCAGTCTCAACACTTTCCTCTCTTGTCCTGCTTTCATGAATCCCGGAGGTTGTTCCAGATACACCTCCTCTTCGAGTATTCCATTTAAGAATGCCGACTTCACATCCATCTGATAGATCGGCCATCCGAACTGGGCTGCTTGAGAAATTAACAGCCTGATAGTCTCCATTCTTGCTACGGGTGCGAACACCTCGTCATATTCAATGCCGGCCTTTTGTCTATACCCTTTCGCCACTAGCCGGGCTTTATATCTTTCGATCTCCCCCTTAGCATTCATTTTCCTTTTATACACCCATTTCACACCAATGGGCCGACTTCCTTTTGGTAGCTCGGCTAACTCCCACGTCTTGTTTTTTTCTATTGCTTTAATTTCCTCTTCCATGGCTGATTGCCACTTCACATTTCGAATTGCTTCTTCAAAACTCACTTCCTCAGAGTCTGCTAACAAACATACCAGGTGAGCTTCACTGGTGGAATCATACAGATCTTGTAGACTCCTCATCCTTGGTTGTCTCAACTCTTCTTCACCATCAGAAATTTCAGGATTTTCAGGGATATAGGTCGAAGGTTGTTTGACCTCAATTGATCTATTTCCGGGATCCTCATTGGATGGACTGTTCCAGTCCCAAGCATCTTCTTCATTCACTTTCACATCTCGGCTAACCAGCACCTTTTTACTAACGGGATCCAACAACTTGTATCCCTTCGTCTTCTCATCATAACCAATAAACACAAATTTCTTACTCTTATCATCTAGTTTTGTCCTCAACTGATCCGGTATGTGTGCATAAGCAACACTCCCAAAGACTCTAAAATGACCCACTGAGGGCTTCAATCCGCTCCATGCTTCTTGCGGAGTCTTGTCATTCAAATTTGAATGTGCACATCTGTTCTGCACATACACTGCACATTGTACAGCTTCTCCCCAGAACTCTTTTGGCATGTTTTTCGTCTTTAACATAGATCGGACCATATCCAGGATAGTCCGGTTCTTTCTTTCAGCTACTCCATTTTGCTGGGGCGAGTACGGTGCGGTCAGGAACCGCCTTATCCCATGTTCTTCACAGTATTTCTTGAAAGCTGTTGACACGTACTCCCCACCTCGGTCTGAACGGACCGACTTGATGTACCTCCCAGTACCATTTTCTATCATCACTTTAAAATTCCTAAATGCCTCTAGCACCTTGGATTTTTCTTTCAAAAAATACACCCAAGTCTTTCGACTAAAATCATCAATAAACGTGACAAAATACTTCTTGCCACTGAATGACCCTGGAGTAATTGGTCCACACAGGTCGGTATGAATTAATTCCAGAGGCTGCCTAGCTCGGTATCTCGCCATCCTTTGGAATGGGCTCCTCGCATGTTTTCCCAATACGCAGTCTTCACAAAAATTTCCTTCAGAGTTAAGCTTTGGCAGTCCCACCACCATGTTCTTCTTCATCATCTCGGTCAGACCACCATAATGAAGGTGTCCAAACCGTCGATGCCACAATGACATTTTATCTTCTACCTCGGCTTGCAGACAGCCGACCTCCATACTCCTCAGACTCAGCTTGTACATTCTATTTTTCTCCATCTGAACTCGGGCTATCAGACGCCCTTGTTTGTCTTTCAACAACAGGACTCGGTCTGTCATTAGAACCGAGTAGCCTTTCTCCATCAATTGTCCAATGCTCAGAATATTGCTTTTGAGCTCAGGCACGTAATATACGTCCCGAATTGTACCAATTCGTCCATCTCTTTGCAAGAAACAGATTGTACCTCGGCCTTTTACATCAATTTTGGATGCGTCTCCAAAAGAGACATGTCCTGCTTCCACCGTTCTCAATTCTTTGAACAAATGTTTGTAACCACACATGTGATTACTGGCACCAGTATCCAGGTACCACTCCGACTCAACCTTCGAGCTAGTTTCACCACGAGCTAACATCAGAACTCCATCTTTCATTTCTCCTTCTGCAGTGAAGTTTGAAGCCTCATCAATTCTTCTTTCATCTCGGCAGTCCTTAGCGAAATGCCCAACTCGGCCACAGTTGTAACACTTGTCCGAGTTGCAATCTCTTGAATAATGTCCATACTTTCCACATTTGTAACATTCCACGTTTGATTGGTTTGTCCATTGGCCTCTTCCACCTCGACCACGTCCTCTACCTCTCCAATTTTGCTGACTCGTCTCAGCTCTTTCTTTGTGTTTCACTTCCTGACCTCGGCCACGACCTTCTCGGCCATTTCCACGTCCACGTCCACGTCCACGACCACGACCTCTACCTCGGACATTCTGAGAGTAGAGTGCCTTTTCATCCTTGATATTTGCTTTTGACTGAAGTGCTTGCTCCAGTGTCTCTTCTTTCTTCTTTTTCTTGCGCTGTTCATGTGCCTCAAGAGAACCTGCTAGCTCTTCAACAGAAAGCGTAGCTAAGTCCTTAGACTCTTCAATTGCACATACCACGTTCTCAAAGTCGTCTGTCAACGACCTCAGAATTTTTTCAACGATTCTGGAGTCGGTCAGCACCTCTCCATTTCGTTTCAACTGGTTCACCACGGTTTGAACCCGGATGATGAAGTCCGACACTCCTTCGGTTTCCTTCATCTTCATCCCCTCCAACTCTCCTCTTAGAGTTTGAAGTCGGACCTGCTTTACACGGTCCGCGCCTTTGTAAGTTGTCTCCAATATATCCCAGGCTTCCTTTGCCGTCGTCGCATCTCCAATTTTTTCAAGACCACCGCTTCCTTCAACAGCTTGAAACATCATAAATAGTGCCGCTGCATCCTTTGATCTCAACACACTCAATTGCTTGAGTTGATTTGCTGAATATCCTTCCGTTGTATCAGGTTCTACGAACCCGTTTTGCACCAACCCCCAACTATCATAAGCTCGTAGAAGGGCCTTCATTTGGATACTCCAGTTTTCATAATTCACCTTTGTCAGGCGGGGCACTGGCAGACTATTACTCATATTTTCCATTGGCTCAAGCTCTGATACCAATTTGTGAATCACAGGTCCTCTAATGGTGTTTCTCTCAAACACTCAAACACACAAAACGAGTCTCTGAATATACCTCTTTCTATTACTGTGTATGCCAAGCCACTTTACAATGGTTTACATGGTGCTATTTAAAAGCATTAGCAGAAACTGATAACTAACTTAGGAAAACTAAACACAATAAAAACTACTTCACAGAAACTCTAAACTCATTAATGACCACTAACAAATTCCTATGGACGCACCCCTTCACCAAACGACTCTTCAATTTTCTATTTTTTAATTAAATAAAGTTTAAACCAACAAATAATACATTTAGTTATACCATTTATTATTTGTAATAATATGTATTATGTGTTACGAATCACATATATTTTTTAAGATAATTAGTACACTACTAAAAAATATTTTTTTCGACGGAATTATCGATGGAAATGAAGCTGTTGAATATCTTTTTTCATGGGTAACACATTTATTTTACGGAATTAGAGATTCCCTCGCAAATCTTCGACCGAAAATTATTGTAATGGTTTTCGACGAAAAATGGATTTCGTTGAAAATTTTCCACAAAAAACAAATTCTGTCAAAAAATTTCGATGGAAAATCAATAGAATTCTGTCGAAAATTGTTGTTATGGTTTTCGACGAAAAATGGATTCATTCGAAAATTTTCAATGAAAAATCAGTGATATCTTACGATTACCATTTCATTGAGTTTAATATAAATATTGTGATATCTTATGTTTCTTTGCAAAATTGATGTGATATTATAAGTTTAGTTCATTTTTTGTTAAATTATTAAATATTAAATATAATATACACTCCTCCATAAATTAAAAATATATATCTAACATCAAAACATGTTTTAATATGTCGAAATCTAACATTTTTTTAGAATTAACGTGTCGAAATATTGTCACTTATTATATGTTGATGTCGGTGCAACATAGATCAGAAACTCTCACAGTTTGTAAATTTCCTGGTTGTGAAAAAAATTAGATGTCATTCTCTTTTGTTGTTCTTCTATTTTCTTCTTTTCTTCTATCTTTTTTCTTTGAATACTGTGTGAAAAATAACAACAAAGGGTTGGTATATGAATATATGTCGGATAAAAGCTTGCAAGAGACCCTCTGATAATGGGTTTTTGAGTATGAGTTGCGGAGAGCAAGTTTTGCATAATATCATATGTTGCTAGAGCATAGGAGTTCTTGCGCCTGGATGTGATCCACCAGTGATCCATGCCTCCATTGGATATCAGCCAAGCAATGTTTAGCTTGATGCAAAGTACTGTGGGAAGATTTGGACTTCGGGTTGTCAAGGATTAAGGTGGTGAGCGAATTTGGCGCGGACTAGTCAGGATATGAACTTTTTTTGTTGACTTATGTCTCTAAATTTGTGGGTTGTGAAAAATTAAATAAATGTAAGAACAAGAGAAAAAGAATGAAATATGAAACTGACTAGAAGATGGAAGAGAGAGAAAGCAACTTCTTGTAACAAAACATTAATGGAAGAAAGAGAAAAGAAAGATGCATAAAAACACAAAAGAATGAAAGAGAGAGAAAAAAGAAAGAAGTAAAGGCAAAAAGATATAAACAAAAAGCGTTATCATAAAACAAAAAACAAAAAGATATGTCACATGTCTCACTTTTGATGAAAATATATTGATATTTTTACTACCTAATTTGTTATTGGGATTTGATTTGATTGAGAATCAAATTCTCATGTTGTGACTCAATCAGTAGTAGGCCCCATATTTATTAAAAAAAGAAAAAAAAAAGTTTTGCACGTAAATCGAAGGATCACTAACATGAGAGTTGAATTCTCATGCAATCTGAGAAAATATTTTCCCTTTGTTATTACTTATAACAATATAACAAGAGAAAAATTATTATATGTGGTAACTTTCTCTTCTACACATCTTTCGATTCATCTTTTTCTTTTCTTTTTTCCAGATAATGAAACCCATAAATTTATCTATATGACATCAGATAACTTATCTCCTTTAACATGATATTAATAAAACACATATAACAAATTAGATGGCCACCGATAATATATCACGTTTGCAAACTAAATTTGCTACCTATTATAATAAATTTGTAAGTGTGTCACTTTGGAAAATTTTATATTTACATGGCATTTGAGAAAAAAAAAATTTTTGAAAGAGTGGCACATAAATCACTGTTCTTGAATGTTGCGTTACAGTTGGCCGACCTATTGTATAGTTCGTAATTGTGATTGTGCATTTTGTTGGAGGAGAAATCGGTGGATAAGATTTCGGATTTCGGATTGTCTAAAATTGGACCCAGTAGGGTATTAAAGTTGCATATTACCACATAGGTCAAGGGTAGCCTTAATATTTGGACTCGGAATTTTCCATGACTAAACGGGTGACCCACAAGTTCGATTGATGTATAGAGTGGAGTTTGCTTGAGTGTAGAGTGGTAGGCCACCTTTGCATCATGAAGTAGAGTCATGGGGAGTGAGCCCGAACATGCCACGGTAAGCCACCCCCAAGCCGTGCACTACTCATCCTCTCTTTCTTTTTTTTGGTAACATACTATGTATTGTATAGGACTGTCAAAATAGGTCATGATACATGGATCAATTTATCCCATAAAAATAATAGATTTTATTAATCTCATATTAAAAAAATAAGTTATCTTATGTCATATAAATAAATTTGTGGGTCCCACCATCTGAAAAATAAAAAGAAAAGAAAAAGGTGGCACATTTATCGAATGGTGTGTAGGAGAAAAATTTATCACATGTAACATAAGAGTAATTTTTTCCAAATATAAAATTTGTATACTATGTAAATTACGTATTAAAATAAAATAAAAATTTATATTGGAAAAAATAACTTGCATGTCAAATTTGTATCGACTCGTATATTTTATATATTTTTTTTATTTTGACCCATTTTTTAAATTTTTTATTTGACTCTTATTTTATGTGTTATTCCTGTTATGTCATGTCAACCCGTAACAATTTTATATCATGTTTGTGTCAAATTTTTTGACATGAATACAAATTCGTATCATGTTGGTATTAGTATATTTGTGTTGTGTCAAATTTTTCACACCACTACCTACACATGCTTTTGATTTCGATGGGCATTGACAAGTCAATGTACCTTGAGTTATTCATAATAAATCACTTTGGAGTTGTTGCAGAGTGGTTGGTGAGCTCAAATTAGAAAACACTATCACTTATTTATTAAACGAGGCTAGACGATAAATTCACAATAAATAGTTTCATATCACATCTCAATAGGTCCTTTCACTATATATTATATATGTTTATCTCATTCATTTCTAATATTGGATTACTATTTCTAAATACTCGGTATACTCAGGTCTATCAATCATTGAGCGGCAAGGGGAGCCCAAATTAAAGAAGATTATTATTCATGTATCAAATAAGCCACAATAACGAAAATAACATCATATTTCAACCAAAAATCTTAAATCATTAAATTTATGTTTTCTTTCACTTGTATCTATTATACTCAACCCATTGATTTTTAATATTAAGGGGATGTATTGGATTGGGATTTCAAAGGATTTTAATGAATTATTTTCAGACAAAAAAATCCATTGGTACTCAATTAGGTTTTTAAAGGACCGAAAAAAATCACGTGGTATTCTATTAGGATTTTAAAATATTGTTTTAAAGTACATCCAAATTTGTTGGTGCTCAATCAAGATTTTAAACAAAAGAAAAATAATCTTGTGATATTCAAAAATCTAATAATTTTAATTAATTTTCTATTGGTGTGAATTTCGTGAGACTTTTTAGTGAAAAATATAAATAGGATGTCTCTCTCACAATCTCACCCTAAGATTTCTTGAGATTTCTCTATTGTAGTGTTTTCTTCTTCATTTGATGGGTTGACCCGCTCAAAATCAGGTTCCGCCACGGGAGCTTCGTCAAAGCTCAAAAACATCATATTTTTGAGCAATTTTCATCACAAAACAATCCAGAAAAAAATTTATTTATATATTCTTTTACATATTGGAAAGTGGTTTTTTTCAAAAGAAAAAATTCCACACAAAAAAACTCATCTTCCTAACCTGTTTTTTCTAAACAATAAGAAAAGTAAACTTTTAAATTTAAAGTAAAGAATGTTATATTTATAAACTTTTTGTTTACAAATTCAATTATGTATTTTGGAAATACACACTTAAGTGTTTGTACTCCTCGAAATATATAGTTGAGTTTGTAAACAAAAAACTTATAAATATAATTTTCACTTAAAGTAAATTATAAATAATAAGTCAAGTATGTAGCCCATCACTTATTTATACATACAATATTAGGGTAATATTTTTCTTATGTTACACAAGAAAAGTATTGTTTCCTGCACTCATATTCTTTAAATGAGTCTTTTTCTCACCTCCAACTCTTTTCTCTCTCCTATTTATTATTTAAGTGGAAGATAATATTTCTCTTATACAACGTAAGAAAAGAATTCCCCACAATATTAATAGGGATAAATGTTTGTCCTTTTAAATAACATAACTTATATCATTTCACTCTCACAAAGAGGTGGAACCCATATTTTTTGATTTTTTTTGTCAACTCTCTCCTCCTTTATCTATCTCTCTTAAAATGACATAATTTTACATCCTTTAAAATGACACACACTTTTTCCATGTTAATAACAGTAAATAGCTCAAAACCATGTACACAACTTGTGCCAGTCAAAAGAAGAAGAAAAAAAGGTCCATATATTGCATTAAAAGTAGCCCAGAATATGAGACTCCATACCATATCATAACACTTTATTTTAATAACATATATAGTTACTCCCAACCTCCAAGTGGACAAATTCATTCATCTAAAGACTCATAACTTCCAACAGATTTATTTCTTCATACAACAATTCACGATATATATATATATATATAACTGACGATTTATGGAACCTTTAAAAGCGTAAAATAAAAGAATAAAAGGCAACCACGATAAAATCTAAAAAGAACAGAATTCACCTTAAAACATGAAAATCAAAATCACTAATAAGTCACTATGGCTTATTGTTGCGCCTGCAGAAATTGACACCTCTATTCTTTGGATCACCAGGACATGTTCCCACGTATTGTGCGCTGTCAAGGCAGGAAGAGGCACCATACTGGGAATCTGGTGGACAGTCACCTCGTACTTGTTTATTTTGTTTGAGTGTCTCTAAAGCATTTGATTGAGGAGCACCGGCAAGCATTCTGCGTAATCCATGTTGATCCATGAACAAATCAGCTTCGACATCATCGTCAACAAGGCAGTGAAGCCCAACGCATCCATAAGTGATGTTGTTCTCTGACGCTGATGAGTTCCTCTCCTTTGAAGAATCCGCAGCAACCATGTTATGGTTTGATTGGATGAGTGCTGTCACCACTATCATGAGCAACGCTACACAAAGGAATCCCCTCATTTTTGTCGTAAGAGAAAAAAAGCTCTACAATAATGGTGCCGATTTCCAATTTCAACACAATTGGTCGTTATATAAATTAAAGGATGATGACAAAGGTACAGGGAAAAGCATTATTTTAAATTTTTTGGTGGAAAGTCCGGTTAAAGTTGGTTGGATAAATTTTTCCAAAAAAAAAAAAAGCTTTATTATTCTCATGCAATTATCGTAAAGCTCTCTTGTGATTCGGGTATTCAAATTAGATGATTTTTTTTTTTATTTTACATAAATTTTCGATATCAGCGCAATGCCGTCTTATTTGACATATTTTATCTCCCACAAATATAGTTTGAAGATCTTATGGATAAACACTCTTATGATTGTGGTATAATTGTTATAAATTCAAACTATGTTTGTGGGATATAAAATATGTCAAATGAGGTGTCATCGCGTAGATCTTGAAAAGTTATGTGAAATCAAAAAAAATCATTTGATTTTGATAGTTGAGTCACAAGTTACGATCTTCCGAAGCTTTACAGTAATCGGACTATATTTGTGGCACTGTCCCGTCAGTATCAAAAAAATTCTCCGTGACATGTTTGCTGCCCTTGGAAAAACTTATCTAAAAAAAAAAATTCTTTTATCCAAAAACTTTAAAATGATACTTTAGCCATGGTCCATGTAAAAAAAATCTCTCTATCGCTCTCTTAAAAAAAAATTAAGAAGCGGAACCAAAGACTTGATGGTCCCTCTGTATAGCTGTAATTGAGCATTTTGTTGGACGAGAAATCGGAGGACAATGAGTTCTGATTTTAGGTTATCAAAGTTGCATGTTATAGCACACAGGTTAAGGGTAGCCTTATATTTTTGGACTCGGAATCCTCCGTGACTAAACGGGTGACCCACAACTTTGACTGATGTGTACTATTTTGGATTTGAGCTTGCTTCATTGTTGAGTGGTAGGCCAACTTTGCATCATAAAGCGGAGAACATCTTCGGTATCCGTGTTAGAATCCAGAAAATTACATGAGGGGGATAAAAATAAACAATATTTTTATGATGTGATAGGAGATAATTATTATCTGATACAGACTCATTAATATATATGGGATCCACTTTCAGGATGAGAGAAAAAAAAGTAAAATGTGACTCATCTTGAGTTTGTGTGTGTAGGAGATAATTTTTTGTTATGTAACATGACAATAATAATTTCCGATAAAAATTTATATTATTGTTATAAAAAGATAATGTTTAAATGGAATAATCATGTTAAGGATGCAAAAATACTAGTTAGGCAGAATCCAATAAAATAATATAATTATTTTAGACATAAAATTTTTTTGCCATAAATTTCGTAAAAAATTTATAAAATGTACTCTATGCAACAATATATCCGTTGTTACAATAAGGAGTTAGTTTTAGGGGGCGTTTGGTACAAGAGAAATTTTTTTAATCCGGAAAATAATTATTACTGAAATATAGTGGGAAGGACTTTTTACCGGATTGCGAAAAAGTGTTTGGTTGAAAAAAAAATTGTCGGGAAAATTGAGTTAATTTTATAAATGCTATGTTCGATAAATTGTAAAATATTGATGGAAATGTTAAAATAAATGTCAAAATTACCTTTACTTTGGTACTCCCTGTTGCTCCTAATTCATGAAAATGTACAATCACAAACAAGGCTATATTGGTCTTTTTCTTCGCAATTCTATTTTCACAAGCTCAGCTAAATATGTATATATTCGATAGTCATCAGAATTTTTGTATTTCTACAAACAGAAGAAAAAAGCTGGCAATATTTTATCCAAGAAAACTTGTGCTTTTTTGGCTACCAAACATGATATACAACCTCTCCCAACTTTACTTTCCCAGCTTTTAAATTAAAATTCGTGAACCAAACGCTCTCTAGAGTCTTGTCTTCTTCCGATAATAAGGTGGTTGGAGGAGATTATGTGGAGATACCTTTAAAATATCTATTAAAAAAAACTTTCTTCCCAAAATTGATATTGAAAAAGATCAAAGATATACTCTTACCTCTATAGTAATATACTGTATGCATGCTTTTGATTTCGATGGGTATTGACAAGTCAATGTACGGTTCCATTAGAATAGTAAGTGTATTAAATCAGATGTAGCAGTGCTACAAAGAAAGAGAATTGCAGAAAATAAATAAAGAACAAGAAGAAGGGTTTGAGAGAGAGAGCAGGCACAAGGGAGAAATGAGTCAATAAATTTTTCTGCTTTCAATTCAAACACACCTATTTAACAGTAAATGTTTGTAACTGAATTAGCACCTCATCACAAAGAGAAATTCTAATTATGTGGTAATAAAAATAACATAAACAAAGGAACACATACCGTAGAATTAAAAACAAACACATATTAGCTTACCAAAAAAAAAAAAAGAACAAACACATATTATAGGTATTTATAGCCATTGGTAGCATGTGTTTCTGTATATAAATGAGTTGCTACATCACACGTGAAGTCAGACTAAATCCCCTCACAGACATGTAAATTTTTAATATGTTCCTGTACTTTTATGGTACTTCTATTAGGGAGGTGACACATGAATTTTTTATTTTCTTTCTCCTTTTTCTCTTCTTTCTCCTCAATTTCTCTTTCATTCTCTCTCCTTTTTCTCTTTGTTTTAAAGAAAAAATCTGTTAGTTTTTTAAATTTCAAAATAAAGTAATAAAAACGAATTTAATCTTTTATTTACATTTTATGTGTATTTGTTAAAAGTATTCAGATTTAAATAATTTATATGAAAATTTGATTTTTGACATAATTTTAATTTTTTGAATATTTTTTTTAGTAAAACAGTTAAAAGAACAATGTAAAAACAAATTAAAAATACCAAATAGAATAAACAAAGGAAAATAGAAATGTCATGTTACATGATACAACTTCTTTTTCCTACTCACTCAAAAAAGGTGCGGAACTCATTTCAATTTTTTTTCCTCTTTTTCTATGTAGTGAGACTTATAATATTTATGTGTCTATGACATGACAGAAAAGTATCATTCAACATTATATTCATAAAACCTATAAATAAGATGTAAAGGTCATATATGTTTAATTTTTAAAAATTATAATGTCAATCTTGTTCTTTATTTTTTAATTTAATTTTATATTTTTTTTAAGATAGAGATATTTTTTTTTCTTATTTTTATTATTTGTAAAAATATAAAATATTAGTATATAAAAAGGCAGTAGGAGTTTACCACCAAAAAAAAAAACAGTAAGGAACTGGGTAGGTGAACTCAATAAAGTTGGGGCAGGATGCAAAAGTCACGGCAGATATGATGAACATGCGAATGTTAATACGGGTGCCCCCAATAAATCTTTGGTACTATTGTAGCACCTAGATTTAGTGCATCATATCAATAGAAATATTACATTTTAAAGGAGAGAAAAAAAATATGGCAGACAAAAAATAACTTTAACTGACGTATAACATTTTTATTCGTAAGATGTACTGAATCTTTGGTGCAGCAGTAACACCAAAGATTTATTCCTCGGGGCCGAACATGCCATAGGGAGGGACCACAAGCCTTAGACCAAATGGTTGATCCATTTATTAGAGGAAAGGTAGTGCCAGAATGTTTGTATAAATTCGTTGAGATGGCACTCAATTGTGTTGTTCATGATGAAAATCAACGGCCATCGATGAGCGATGTGGTAGAAGGACTTCAGCATGTTTTGCAGCTACAAGAGTGCATAGAAGAAGATCCAAGGCTCGAAGGGACCCATTAATGACCAAAGATTTCTATATAGCTCGAGAAGAAAAATGATATTGAGTAAGTCATTTTTCCATCTTTGCTATTGTATATACCATGATGTCTTAATTTAAAGTTCCATTTGCTTGAAAAAGGAAAAAAAAAACTTTAATTTCGGAGAAAATGAAGGCTTTCTTACTATTGGAGATGTAAGAACCACCTTAAGAGATTTTTGTGTTAATTAACATCATACTAAGTGAATGTAATCAATTTTTTAATGTATACTTTTTGTTGATAATGATTTTTCAAATTTTAAATGATAATAACTAAATTGAGAGTGAAATATTATTTAATGATATAAAATTTAGGTTTTATGTTTATTATGTTGTAGGAAAAGTGATTGTGTAATTTTATAGAGATTCGTTTTGCGTGTCATATTTTTTCTTTTTATTTTATTTTAAAATGTGTGGACCCCACAAAATATTATGTGTGTAGGAAAATTTATTGTGTTATGTTAAATGATAAAATAAAAACCGGTAAAATTTGTATAGTAACCCGCTTAACTGAACATGAAATAATTGAAAGAATTATTGTATTCACATGAGAATGAGAGTGGGGTAGTGGAGACTTGACAGTTGAGGTGACAAATCTTTTATAACTTTTGACTCCTTGATAAGGGTTGTTTACCGAAAATGATTTTTCTGATTCTTTTGATAACATAATTAGCTTGAATTTAATAGGGAATTATCCATTTATAATTTTTCTTTTTTACAAATTACATTAAGTATAATAGATTATATATTCTTGATTAAAATATGATCGATCATATTTAGTGTAATGGAAATAAAAAATTTATAAATATAACATTCCCAAAATTTATTAGTACATTTTAATTGTTAGAATATAAACTCCCTCAGGATATTAAGCTTTATGTTGAACTAAATTACATAAAGAATTAGAAAATAATCTTTCTTTTGACGAGGTGAAGAAAATATTAAATAAAATATTTTTATTATTTGAATATATGATGGAACGGTCTAACTAGCCAGTAACATGACCTTTTTTTAGGATTTCCAGTGGGTGTCTTGAAAAACTATGTGTAGCTAACTTCAAATATACCTAAACATTGCAGGTGTTGAACTTTGAGTTACTTAGAAGATCTACAAGACCTTTGAGCCAAGCAGTGACGACTAGTACAAAGTATTTTGTTTATGGGTTTTAAAGAGTTGATGACTTCTAAAATTTCAACAAGACCTTTGTATTTTTTTCTTTTTTTTATATATTTGAAATTTGCCAAAAAATTTTAGCTCCATCATGATTGCTGAATTTAATTTAACCCTTTGTTTTTATGCAAACACAAATGATGACTTCTAAAATTTCAACAAGAAGGTGATATTTTTTTGCCCATTATATATTTGAAATTTGCCAAAAACAAGTAGCTCCATCATGATTGCTGAATTTAATTTAACCTGTCATGATTATTACTGCAGAAAAGCGAAAACAGCATTTGCATAACTGTCTCCGAAGCTGGGGTTTGTGATACAATGGCAAGACATAATGGTTTCAATGACTGAAAATTGACAATGATGTAATCTATAAATCATTCGTTGCCCCCTTGTTACTATGCTTTCTATGGTGGTGTGCATGCTTGTGAAGTTGATCCAGGCTGAAACAAAGAAATCAATATAAAAGAGTTAGTACTTAGTAGTTTTACATTAACTTAATTATGTATTTATACTTCATAGAAACCAAGAGTGAAGTTAATTCATTTACCACACACGTATGAACATCATCACATCCACATAATAGCTTCCCATTGAGAGTGTCCGCAGCTTGAAAGGACCCTCCTCCCTCACTCCTCTGCATAATAACCCCCCAAATTAGAAGAATATAAGGAATGAGTGAAGAATTGATGCTTTAGCAACAAAAGGAAGAGAAAAATGTTTGCCTAAAACACACCTTGTAATAATCAACAGCAACAAAATTAGCCCACCGGTTACCAGCAGCACCATAACAAGTTTTTAGCATGTCAACAAGTACTCCAGAATTATCTTCACATGTAATTGGCTTAAGTGGAGTTGATCTAAAATAGTTTACCAACACTAAGGATTTGCTTTTGTCATTCATAGGAGATGATTCTGCCCTGTTTGGACAGCTTCCCGCATTCATTCCTCCATCCCCATCTGCAGAATTAAAGATAAGATAATGCACAAAAAGAAAATTGACAAAGGAGTCAAGAATAAAATGCTTGTGGTAATAATGAAAGAGGTTTAATAGATGGTGTTTTCTTACACTGATTTTCAACCATGTAATTCCACTGGTAAGCAATGCCTTCACTTTGTTCCTTAGACCTTATAGAAGTGAACACTAATAATCTTTGGTTTTTGGCAACCATATCACTCACAAGAGGCCAATCTCCACCATTTTTCGGCATGCTTGCCAATGGAAACCAATACTTCATCAGGCCAGCATTAGTGAAGATCTTTGTCAAACCATTTGGGGCTTGAACATAATCTTCCAAGATAATTGTGACAATTTCTATTGGATTTGCTGATAAAAAAGCTTCAATTTCCTTCAGTGTGTCTATAGCAGGTTCCTACTAGTTAATCACAAGTTAGGATCTAAATTGCAAAATTTTGCTCCAAAAAAAAAATTAGGAAAGAATAAACCAAAAACAAACATAATTGGGTAGATGACTTTTAACATACAAAAGCTGTAAAGTCATGGCATTGGCCTCCAAATGAATGGCATAACCACACATCTCCCTCAAAATCGTATGTATCCAGCATTAGTGCCCGAACTCCATTCTACAAATTAACCATTGTAAAAACAAAAGTGGTGACTTGAACATTGCTTGTAAGAATCCAAGCAATAGAAAAATAAAGATATTTAAGCTATGCTTAGTAGTACTGAATGACATACATTTAGCTGTTGGGTGACATTGTCTTCTTGGTTGGTGAAGGTTACACGAGGCACATCTGTATGAGATGGCTCCCCATCAATGGCATAAGAGTTGTGTGTTGTCAAAAATGCATATTTGTTGAACGGTAGAGAATTATTCTATCAGGGAAAAAAAGAAGAAGCAATTAACATGATATTAAGATCAAAAGCATCCAAATTTTATTGTTCTTTTCTATTTTTTTTAATAGATTATGCTTCTATCTATCCTTCGCAAATTACATGAGTGCATGTATCTATAATTATTTACCTATATCATATGAAGCGGGTCCGGGAGAAACCTGTAACAGAACAGGTCACTAGTGGGATACTAGACCAACCATATCAAGTGGATCTCCAATAGCATATAAGTTCTCTCACTTATATATACAATTAATACTCATCACATTTGAATATCCCAATATATCATTGATTTATTTTTGTATTGCTCAATAGTAAAGAGATAGGTATCTTACTAAGAGCTTGAATTGATCTGTGATAGATGATCTCACACACCTAGAGCCTGCAAACCCAAATGGACAAGAGAAACAGTAGAGTCCAGTGCCACAGTCTCCATCAGAGGAGCACTCATCAAGAAGCTAATCAAAGATTAGTTTGAAACCAATTAAAGATGAAAACAAAAAAGCATAACTGCAATATTTGATAAAAACAGAACACAGTGTGGGATACAAACCCTGCAAGCTCCATTAGAACAAGCACTAGCAACATTGTAAATGAGTGGAAGAATAAGCATAAGCAAGCATGGAAGAGAACCCATGTCGACAATGATTAAAGAAAGAGAATTGAATCACGAAATGAGCTCTAATTTATATGAATAAACAATGATGGATTTTGTGTCTTGGCTGAGAAAACTAAGGAAATTCATAGGTGTCTTTGGTCGATGGAATATTCCCACACTTAAAGCCAAATTAAAGGCGAAGCCGTTGTTACTACCCGGGTTTTAAATTTCTATTTGGGAAAGGTTTTCTACTTTTAATAATGAGCGATTACAATTATGATAAATGAACACGAAAAAGAAACAAATTCATGTACAATTATTACGTGGGAAAAGTATTTATACTTTAAAATGATACAACTTATATCTTTTCACTCTCACAAAGAGGTGGAACCTACACTTTAATTTTTTTTTGTCAATTCTCTCTCCTCCTTTATTTATCTCTTTCTATCTCTTAAAATGACACAATTTTAAATTCTTTAAAATGACACACATTTTTCCCTTATTATGTTATCAAACATTTATGAAAACAACATTAATACTTAATTACAAAATGAACTTCTATATATATATATATATATATATATATATATATATATATATATATATATATATATATATATATATATATATATATACCTTTGAAGGTGACAGGTTAGCTGTTAGTGTCCCATCACTATTCAAGAAGGGATTAATATGTAAAAAAACTCCTAGGCAGAGAATAAAATAAAAACCAGGGTCCCAATTAAGGTTACTTTTCAATTGGCAAAAAATTGTTACCAAAAAAAAAAAAAAAATTGGCAAAAAATTAAATTCAGAATCAAATAAAATCTATTCTACCCTTGAGATTCAACCACTTGAATCTTATCCCAAGATCAAGTTTTTTCCAATTACCACTAGGCAATTGCTTCACCCTGTGATGCACGGACTAGGGGTGGCAAAAATGAGCCAACCCGTCGGGTTGGCTCGTAACCCGCACAAAACGAGTCGGATTGGGTTGGTAAAAATGAGCTGTCAGCTCGATTTAGCCCGAGACGAGCCAACCCGTGCTCATACGAGGCAGCTCGGGGGTTTCTCTTTTTTTTTTTTTACTGAGGGTTATGTTTCAAAGTGCCTATTTCATTGATGTAATTTTGAAAAAAAAAACCTCCTCCTCATACTGGATTTGAATTGACTCATAAAATACTTGGTTTGTTAAAGGAACGGGGCATGCAGAAGAAGATTTTTACCATTATTTTGGATAATGCATCTGCAAAAATGGTTGGTGGTTTGAGAAACCAATTGAATATGCAAAAATATATATGGGAAATTTTTTATGTGCGTTGTTCTGCACACATATTGAATTTGTTTGTTCAAGATGGAGTAAAAGTTGCAAATGATGCCTTGTCTCGGATTAGAGAGAATGTTAAATATATAAAAGGCTCAAAATCAAGAATGATCAAATTAAATGAACAATGGTGGTGAGAACATTATCCATTAGGCAATCAATACAGTGTTGATAATTTTATACAACAGAACAAACCACAAAAATTAAATTTTTTGAGCCAACCCGCGAGCCAATATTTTGAGTTGGCATCATTTCGAGCTTCAGCTTTTGTTAAATTTCAGCTGATTACAGCTAAAAAAATCGAGCCGGGTTGGATTTTCTTCATTTATCAAGCCGGGTTGGCCCGTTTTACCCTATTTGAGTTTTCAACAAACGTTAATTTTAAACAAAGTTAATTTTGAAAAAATGTTCGCGATCCTTTTAAAATTAAATAAAAATTTTAATATATATAATATAATTTATATTTAATACATATAAGAGTCCATAATAAGTCATATAACCAATCAAATATTTAAATTTCATAACATAAATATAAATATAAATAATTTTTCGTACTTTGTTAATTTTTCATGTCAAATTTCATAACAGAAAAAAATCAATTTATAACTTATTTCTTTTATATTTAGTTAAAAAAATAAAAAAATAAAAAAATGTGTCCGAGTGTTGACCGCGTGTCTGAAAAAGTTGACTGCGTGTCGGGAAAACGTGTCGGAACGTATCCGTTTCGGACACGTGCGTGTCCGACACGCAAATTTTCAAAAAATTTGCGTGTCCATGCTATACAGGCTTCACCTATTGTTTCCTCAAACAATAATAGGTGAATAAGTATAAAAGTTGCCTTACAAGAGTTTATCAATAAGCATAAGAGAAAGATGTGTATCATTTTAAAGAAAGTAAAATTGTGTCATTTTAAGAGAAAAAAAGATAGATAAAAGAAAAGGGGGAGTAGACAAAAAAAAATAAAGATGTGAGTCTCATCTCTTTGTGAGAGTGAAATGAAACAAATTGTGTTATTTAGAATGACAAACATTTTTCCCTAAGTATAAAAGGTGGAATTCAAATCCTACTAGCAATATAGAAAACAGTGCAATCCTATTAGGTATAAAAGGTGGAATTCAGCCTTTATATACACACATATATATATATATATAGGAAGAGATCATTTGACTCCAGAAAGATTTATAAGTCTTACTCCTCATCCTAATTGTTGATTTCCGTCCATCCAACGGTTATAATTTAATAAATTATAATAATTAATTAATTATTAATTACACTATAAATGACAACCGTTGATTTCCGTCCATCATCGGCTGAGATGAGGAGTAAGATTTAAAAATCTTACTCTGGAGTCAAAAGAACCCTCCCCCATATATATATATATATAAGTGGGAATTGAACACGTAACTTAATACAACTTACCCAAAATCTCTCACCACTTGAGACTTGACCAATCCTGATGGATTTAACATCTGAGCTTTTGAATGTCATTAAGAGGTATGTTTATGCGGATTTTAAGTTACAATTTAAATTGACATAGTAATAACATGTATTTTCATTTATTTGTGCTTTATGAACATGTAAAAGTGTGATTGAGAAATTTTTGAGTTTATTTAGTGAACATTGTTTTAATCATTTTAGATACGAAGAATATAATTAAATTTATATGTTTATATTTATATATATTTATAAATATAGTTAATATATCCGGGTTAATCGGTCTGAACAGTGACCCGGTACTTCGACCAGGTCGATGTCCGAGTCGAATTTAACAACACCGGATCATGCATCCAAACGCAAAATAACTTTAACTTTTTAAAAAAATTCTTTTGAAAACAATACATAAAAGAGAAAAATAAATCTTATATTGTAGGAGAATTCTAATCTCATGTCATAGATACATCAAGTATGAGACCCATCTATTTAAAAAAAATAAAAAATAAAAAAATGAGTGACACATCTTTTTATGGTGAGTAGGGAGGGTTTGTTTTCTCATCTAAAATGAGAAAAACAAACTCCTATACCTTTTTTTTTTTTTTTTCAAAAGCTCACATAAATATTTAATCAAGAAATGCGTCTGAAATTTTCTTAATTTGAGATAAGCCACTAGGAAGAAAGAATCAAAACTATATATGAATGGTTTTTATTTTGAGTGAAGATGGAGAAAGGCTCATCAAAGTTCTTGTAGACAAAAAATTGATGCAAAATGAAGAAAATCATAAAGTTATTTGAGGACTGAACTTAGGTCATGCATTGTGACTGAATTGAAGGGGTGCATTAGATTAGAATTTTAAAAGATTTTTTTGAGATAAAAAATCTTATAGATTTTAAAAAATTATTTAGAATTGGAGGGATTATAAAGACTTTTTTAAAATATTATTTTTACAATTAAGATTTCATAAGATTGAATTTTAAAGGCTTTTAATAGAATTTATAAGATTTAAAAGGATAATATGGATTTATAAGATTTTAAAAAATCATATGAATTTTTAACAAACATTTAAAATTACAAGATTTAATAAAAAAACAACAAAGAAATGCAATGATATTAATATAAAAAAGTAAAACATAATAAACATAATATAATTTTTAATAAACATTCAAATTACTAAGCAATACCCTTTCACATATTTAAAGCTATATTAGTCCGCATTAGCATTTTCTCGTTATTGCTCTTGGGTTTGACCAATTAGTTGAAAATTATCTTCTTCATTTAATATTAGAGCTATAAATATATGATTGTAAGACCCAATTTTTTTATTAAAATAATTCTAAATTTGCATATAGAACCTAAAGTTCATGATAAAATTTCATTTGGAATTTTTTGCAATTGATCTTGGAAACATTGAAGTTTTTTTTCTAACCAAATATTATATGCATATTTTATTTGAGTATTCTAAGAAAATTTTGAATCTGAGTTTTTGGGTTTTATTACATGAAAATTTAGAAAATTTCTCAATTTTTTTTTAATTGATAAATTGAAACCTTAAATTTCTTTGGGGCTTTTGAAAAATAAGTTTTTAGTTATCTATTAACACAAAAATTGTTTGAAATCGTTTTCTTTAGCGAAGGAATTTCGTTCATGAATGTATTGTTACAAAATATATGGTTTATATTATGAAAGTTTCAATATTTCTTCGATCTTGTTTCATTGATGTAAAACGAAAATTGATTCGAGGATTTTAGTTTCCCTATTGTTTTTCCACTTTTTTTTGTTATTTTTAATACAAAACATATATTTTTGTGTTAAAAAAAATCGTGACCCATTATTTGAAAAATCATTTTTTAAATTTCCAAAAGCTCTAAAAAATCAGTTGTTTTTTAGATGATTATATTATAATATTGTTAATTTGTTGTTTCTAGGTTGTTGTATGATATAATCGCTCAAAAATATGTTATTTTTGAGCTTTGACGATGCTCCAATGGAGGAATTGGGAGTTAACCCGCCAAAAGAAGAAGATACTAAATAGAAAAATCTCAATAAATCTTAGAGGTTAAGATGAGATTGAGAGAGAGAGGCTCCTATTTATATTTTTCACTAAAAAATCTCACGAAATTCACATCAATAGAAAATCCATTAAAATCATCAAATTTTTTGAATAACACAAAGTTGTTTTACTTTGTTTAAAATCCTAATTGAGAATCAACGGATTTGAACGGACTCTAAAATAATTTTTTTTAAATCTTAATCGAATACCACGTGATTTTTTTTAATCCTTTAAAATCCCAATTAAATACTAATGAATTTTTTTGTCAAAACATAATCTATTAAAAACTTTTAAAATCACAATCCAATACATTCCCTAAGATAATCCTTCGCGCAACTCTCTCATCCTACCTTCTTTAATTTCAAGCATTTTACTTGTATTTGCATCTTGATTGTTTCTTAATTTTATGATTTTTTTTTTTTTTTGAACTCAGAATAATTTACCAATTGGTTCTTTCACCAAAATTTTGATGCAAAGTGAAGAAAATCATAAAATTATTTGAGGACTGAACTTAGGTTATGGAAGCTGACCAGACCATCTGACCAAAATACCAAAAAACTAATAAATTAAAAAAAAAAGTGACACTAGCTGTTCATGATGCAACAACTGAGAAGTAATCATCAATCACATTATGAGAAACATAAACACCAGTGTTGTTATTCAATTACAAGTTTTGCACTAAACTATCAAACATTAATCACATTATGAGATAAATACACATCAGTGTCTGTGGTTTTGCACGTTAAATAAATTCAATTGGATTCATCAAAGCACCATGCAAACAAACACTTCTAACAAATACAGAGGTATACCACCGAAAAGATCAGGTTTAAAACTTCAGCTTCTGAAGCACAAGAGTAAGGATGACACCTGTTGCTTGACTGCAAAAGGAGCAGTAAAATTGTAAGCAGAAATTATCATGTAAACAAAGTCATACAAAAATAACTTCCTTTTCCATTTAATATCAAAAACGAAGATGAACTTGGTACTGTAACTTGATGATCATATTCAAACGTAGCCTTTAAATATGCAAAGAGTACAACTGTGCAATGGTGCAGTACAACAAATAAACAACAGACTCCTAAACAAACTCTATTCCTAACAAACTAAATGAAACAAACTAACTGTGCAGTAACTGTGCAGTACAAAGAATAAACAACAGACTCCTAAACAAACTCTCTTCCCAACAAACTAAATGAAACAAACTAACTGTGCAGTAACTGTGCAGTACAAAGAATAAACAAACTCTCTTCCTAACAAACTAAATGAAACAAACTATAACAAACAATATTATCTTTTTATCCATTCCAACAATCTCCAACAATGTTCAAGTTCAGAGAACATTATCTAATTGAGGGAAAACAAGCTGTGCCTGCTTATTTGTTTGGTTAACAAATGATAATGAAAATAGAAAGCTGATATAGTAAAAGCAAAAGAAAAAGAAATTGAGAAAGTCACTTGCACCTGGTATTTATTTAATCTTTTCAACTTAAATGCTTAGTTCAAAAATACAATGGATGGCACATGTTGAACTTTGTGGTAATCCTCTCCAGCAGTTCCAAGCCTGGTCTTGAATGAATTAGGCATCCATCTGATCTCTAACTCCCGGAGACCAGCAACAAATTTTAGTCCATTGGGAACAGTTTTTAACTTGTTACAATCAGATATGCCTAATCTGTAGAGATTAGGCATGGCTTGATTCTCTACTGTCCACTCCTCTAGATTAGGCAAGCCACGAAGTAGTAGAACTTTCAGTTGAGGAAAACCATTTTGTGAGCATACCATTTTCTTTCCAACAAACATTTCCCACCCACTCAGGAACTTCAAGTTAGGAAGCTTCTCTAATGTAACCATTGGGTCTTCCACAAGTCTACAACCCCATAAAGTTAACTTTGCCAGTTGCGGAGGAAATAGACGGGCTTCTGGCAGCTTTTCTATCCTTCCTTCTACATGCAGTTTACGGAGAGAAGGACATCCAAGCACCAATTTTTCAACATCAACTGCTTTGTCAGGGAAAGAAAGCATGTCAGTCCTTAAGGACAATGATTGAAGGCAATCTAACATTTTATCAGGGGGACTGAAACTTTCACTAAACTTTTGAAAGTGCCTTGGGTCATTCAGTACTAATTTTCTGAGCTTTTTCAATTTCAACAGATCTTTTACATCACATTTGCTGGCAGGAAAATTCACTAGTGTCTGTAAGTTGATCAGATTTTCCAGTTGCATGTTGTTAGCAACATTCCCACACCAATTTGGAAGATACAGATGTCTCAACCGTTTCAACTTCCATATTACATTCGGAATTTCTACAGTTGAATCCCAGCTCACTTTGTTGATAGTTTGCAAATTTAGGGACTGCAAATTCTCCAAATTGCCCAAGGAAGATGGCAATATTTGTATACTAGTTCTTTTTAAGCTCAGAAACTTCAACCAGAAGAGATTTCCAACGTCTTTAGGCAATGACTGTCCCTTTGGCCCCTTAATTCCTTCAAGGTCTAGAACTCTGAGTAGTTTGAAGTTCTCAAAAACACCTTTGATTAGCTCCCAGTTTTCCAATCTACATTTCTTATCATGGAAATAGACAAGAGATCTTAGGTGTTGATTCACTTGCTCTTTATGTGGAATCAATTGATCAACACGTTGATCCAAGAAGACAGCAAGTCTGCGAACTCCACCAGTTTGTCTTGCATCTGATAGATTAGATGAGGAAGCAACATCAACGGTTTTATTTTGCTGTGATCCACCAATGATGTAAAGAAAATGTTCCTTTTTGGCCTTTGACAAACACAGATCACGCATTAAATCATGGAGCCTGCAGGTTTTAATCCTTCCAGTAGACCCCATTTGACCAACTTGAACCATGCAGCGGCTTATTAAGTTACCTAGGTAGCGTTCAGCAACATCCTCCATTGTCTCATCCCTTTCAATCTCATATCGAGATGAAACAACACCTTCTGCTACCAACAACTGAATTAATTTGTTTGTTGGTATCTCGGAGTCTTCAGGGAATTGACTTAAATAGAGAAAACATGGTTTCAGTTGAAAAGGCAAGTCATGATAACTAAGATCCAACACCTCAACTAATTTTGACTGCCTTTCATTTACCTCATCTCTTATTAGGTATGAACTTATATATCTGTGTATCATTTCCCACTCGTTGACCTTCTCCTTTGTAGCCAAAAGCCCTCCAAGCACGACAATAGCCAAAGGCAGACCAGCACACTTTGCAACCATTTCTCTGCCTAATCTTTCAAAGTCATTGCAAATTGTGAACTCTGCAAAAGTCATATGCTAATGCTCACGTTAACAGAACAATGGTACTATGAACATGCTTACAGAAGTTCTGCCTTAAAACATAAAGGGCCGACCCAGTTCAAATACCCACTTCGTGAATGTCTGGGGAAGGGGTTTTTACACATTGCCCTGCTTTTTGCAGAGAGACTGATTCGAACCTGCGACCATACACACCACGGCAAGCAAGCTTACCGCTGAGCCAAGCCTTAATACATGCAAAAAAAAAAAAAAACCAAAACATGTGTGGTTTTTACACATTGCCATGTTTATAAAATGCATTGGAGTCTAAATGGGAAACAGAGGAGGGCAGGAACTTTCTGCTTTTTGTCTGGTTAATAGCATTCGGCTTGCTTTGGGTATGGTCCTTTTTATTGATGTATATTTAAGAATATGACTCTAAAAGAAAGGTTTTATACTCTTTAACATTGAATTATTTTGTTAGTAGTAATTATTGTTAAGATTGAAAGTTGTATCATTTTTTTCTGCATAATAAAGAAAAAAAATGATATGACTTCCTATTAAAGATCTATATCAACTTTTGAGCAATCAAAATTTTAGAATCAAGAAAAATTCACTAGCCTGTGAGAATCAGGTCCTAACAAAGCAAATGGTCGTGATAATATTAACAAAGCATGTAAAGAGTACACAATAGTTAGAATAATATATGAATTAATGTAAACTCACCATGCATGGTGATCTAACTTGGTTCCTTCAACACAATCCCCCGCCCCCAATGAATGTTTCATTTATGAAGAAAGCAAAAAGAGCAAATGACTGTCAAGCCAAAACTCTAAATACTCCTTTAAGGATCAATGATATTTCAAAGACTAGTGATAGAAGAAGGAAACAATATTACTAGAATCTGTATGAAACTAAACCATTTTTTTTTTCTTTCTGAAATGTTGGGGTTCTCTGCATCTGCCTCATAAACAAAAGCAAGAGAAAAGAAATCTGCAACTGTTCCGTCTCAAACCCAACTAAGTGACAGTCAAGACTAGGTATTTCCTAGTTCCTACATTATGTATTAAAATAATTACTCATATGTATCTTGTTCTCCAATGATGGTTATACTTAGAACAGTACTATAACTACTTTCGTTACTTCACAAAAAAAAAGAATATAATCTCAATATATAAGGAGTAAATACTTCAAGCTATCTCATTTTTTTTTTTAAAAAAAAATCTATTATATAAGACTCATATTGTTGTATATAGAGCTGCAGAAAAATGTTTCCCTCCCTATATTGAAAGTAGTAATTCAGTGCTTTTAATGTAGTTTAACTAAAATCTCATTGTTAACTACCAGATTCTTTTTGATGGATGGAGATATAATACATTTCATATGAAAGGAGAGCACCTAAGGTTTTGTTAATATTCAAATTTCCTTTTAAATTGCAATAGATGGCTTTAAAAGGGCTTTGCTATTGCTTAAATACCAGAAGGACCACTTATTATAGTCAATTAAACAACAAAAAATCACAACTTAATTTCTCACTTTCCTTCAGTGATCACATAACATAAATATGGAAGATAAGTGAGAGTTCAGGGAATTAGAATTAACCAAAATAGTTTGAAGTGTGCATGATGAAAAAATGAAACAAACTAAATGGACATTTCGAGGTTAAATAAGCTTGCTCACAAAAGACATTCATAGGTACCTGGATGATCTTTTCTTGGAAAGGCTTTCTTCTGAAACAATGCCCAACTGTCTTCTTCTTTTAAGCAACTTGGTTCATGAAGCAAGCCTTTAGGATCTACATGCAATGAAATGTCTTTGTTGCGGGATGTAAAAACTATCTTACTTCTTGTGTTTTCAGAGGGAAAGGCAGGACTTAGAATGTCCCATGCCTCATTGTTCCATATGTCATCCAGGATGATCAAACATTTTTTCTCTTGCTGAACTTTATACAACTTCTTCGCCAATTCTTCATCTCTCATTTTCATAATCTCATCCCTCTCCTCTTTGGAAGGAGAAATAAGCTTAAGTAAAATTCCCTCCCAAACATCTCTTTTCTTGCACTGTTGAGATATGTATGCCCAAGCAAACCCTTCAAAGTGGCGCCTAATAGCATTGTAATGGTATATGTTTTTGGCAAGAGTGGTTTTTCCCAGACCACCCATTCCACAAATATAAACCACTCTACAATGTTGATCTTTATTCAATAGCCATCCCACCACTTGATCTATGTCTTCATCTAAGCCAACAATGAACTCTTCAACTATATGAGAATAAGACCATCTCAACTGCCTTTGCCTCTCAAAGCGTGACTCCTGGTTGTCTCTTGTTTCGGTCAAACCATAAGTTTGTAACCTTCTTGTGAGGTCAGATATTCGAGAGTTGATGGATTCAATGGCAGATCCTACTTTGTGAAGATGCATACCTCTGTAAAGAGGATTTTTAGTTCCACACGCAACCTTCATTGCATAAACTTCAATCACATCCTCAGCATCATAGGCTAATTTTCTGATTTCTGATATCCAATTCTTTATAGTCTCATCTTTATCCTGCCTTCTCTCAGCATCTCTCAAGAAGCCTTGCATCCACTTTAGTTCATCTTGCATTTTATTGACTTGGACTTTCACCCCACTTAACAATTTCGCCTCCTCAATCAATAGGTCACCAAGCCTTTCAACTGCAAAGGACACAACTGACTCAACCATTATGATTATTCTGTCTCCTGCAGGAACAAGATGATGACTTAACCTGCGGAAAACTTGTTGTCAGCTAGGCATTACATCTGACACAGATACTTCACTCACACATATACAATAGGCCTTCTATTTACAGAAAAAAAATATATATGGATGGAATTCCGCTATATATAGATCATATACGAATGAATAACAATTAATTAAATTGTCATAAGATTTTGCAGCACAAACGGTTTTGATTCTAATACACAATTTTTTGGCAATAATAAAAAAAAAAACATTTTCCTACTTCTTCACTTTGTTTTCCAGTTCAAATTGCAAAAAGAGGATAAAACCAAAACTGAGCACGTTAAAATTTTTTTTTTTTTGTTCATATAAATTTTTTGTTAACTTCAAGTACAAAAAGCAGGCAAAAATTGGAAAGGATTTAAGGTAGAAAAACGGTAAGAAATTTTGATAGCAATTGAACTTCGTTCACAATCAAACCATACAATTATATCTATAATCTATTACTCAGATCCATGTTCCAGAAACCATAAAAAATCGGTTTATGACGTAATCTTGCGCTTATGTTACTTCAATTGCAAAATAAATCCCCACACTTTCAGAAGCAGACCAGTGTTGACTTTGGCCAAAAAATAAATAAAAAATAGTGATTAATAAATTCTTAGAGAATATAATGAATGATTTAACAACTAGTATATGTTATAAGCATAAAACTCAAAAGGGAGAACGGAGAAATTAGATATAGAAGCCAATTCTTGGAGCATAACCAGATCCATAGATTAACATAACATGATCTATCAATTGTAGAATATGGAGATATCACCTTCAATTGTGTACAGAGAATGGAGTTCTCACTTCTCAGGCACTTGCTCACCGATGAATATGATTGTGGTAGGTAGAACAAAGCAGCAATACATGTGGTTCTGCAGCTCAGTAGACTTGGGATACTCAATTGAATTTTTAATTTCTAATATTTTAAGTTTTTTTATCCATATGAATGAAAATTACATAATGATTACATAAATCATAAATGATAATTTTTATTGGGTTTATATTTATAATTTTCTTTTTTTTACAAACTACATCTCTCCCATGGAATAAATCCATAAAAATTACATACTGATTACATAAATCATAAATGATAATTTTTGTTGGACTGTTTATATTTATAAATTTTTTTTTTATAAACTATTATCTCTGTTATCGGATAACAGTAGGTTTTATAAAAAAATATTTTTTTTTTTAACAGATAATGTAATTTGTTACAGATTTCGTGTCTCTTACTTTTAAAAAAAAGTTATTAACTTTTAAAATTCAATTTTTAACTTATTCTCGAATCCTTCATTTTTTTTTCTTTTCCCCCCTCTTTTTCCAACTTATTAGAAAACGAGGTCAACGAAGAAGAAAGTTTTTTTCTCTCCACCCAAAACCCTTTTCGTCAATAAGTGTGTCGGAAAGCCTTTTCCACGTTGGTTCAAACCTGTTACCCTGGTTAAAGGGAGTACAGCAGAATTTTTTAAAATAGAGGATATAAATAAATATTATTATAAGTACTATTAAGACAAATAAAAATATTAATTATTATAAATATTTTTGAGGAAGAGCTTTACTACATCTTCAGAGTAGAAAATTTTGAAGCTCATTTTCTGTCCTCATCTTCAGGTTCTTATGTGAGTGAGAGATTTCTAAGATAAGGCGATGGATCCTTTTTATGACTACCTATATTGTATTTGCGTATTATTTTTCTATATTCGTTTTACATCAATTACAACATAACAATTAGATTAATATCCAAATGAATTTAGAACAGAGAAGAAGGTTACAGCGTCAAGGTAAAACATTTTGAAGCTTTGCTCCTGTCTTCATTTTCAGGTTCTTTTCTTTTCCCAACCTATATATGAATTGTTATGTATTAATATAATCCGTGAGAAAATGAAAAAAGTGAAGCAAAGAAGTGATAGAGAGCAGAGAGTATAACTCTGAATATGCTGATATTATTCAATCTGATCTCTCTGTTATACGGAGAAGGTCTATATACAGCAATATAGCATCACAGAACTTATGCTGCAATCTCTAGTGTTGAGAGGAGCATACTAAGGAAGGCTTCAGGGAGATTTTTGGGGTATTTAAGTCTCAAATTGGTTGGCGCCATATTAGTAAAAGGATGCATGGACACAATACCTTAATGTTTAAGGTTAACACATGTATCAAGTTCACTTGTTGTAGTTGTAGCTAAGCATTAATTGTGGGTTTCTGCCATGGCTTAGTATGCTATTAGAGCTTAGTCAGTTGAATCCTTATATTCATCCCAAAAAAAGAACTTTACTTTTGGTCATGGCTCCCAAACATGAGTGTTCATGTTGATGATGCATTTCAGATAAGGTTAGCTATGAAGATAGAAGTCAATTACATCTGAATCTTTGTCGCAGGTGTCTGTCTCAAATTTGGAATAATGCTTCTCAAATGTTTGGGTTTCTGCCACTCAAAGGATACAAGTGCATCTGAGGGACAGTACTATCCAACAGTAATAGAAGAGCTATGCCATCATTTTTCCCTGGCTGATCTTAGGAAATCAACCAACAACTTTGATGAAAACAAAATAATTGGACTTGGATTCTATGGTAAGGTATATAAAGGTTGTCTCGAACACAATGGTGTTAGTGATTATACAGTCGCATTAAAGCGATTGAACCGGAATAACAGCCATAGAGATGAAGTGTTCAAGAACGAAATAGAGTTGCTCTGCCAGCTTCGTCACGCTAATTTGGTGTCTCTTATAGGATTCTGCAACCACAAACATGAGAAGATTATTGTGTACGAGTACATGCCCAATGGATCTTTCTATGATCATCTACACAATAGGGACAGGGAACCACTCTCATGGAAGAAAAGGCTTGAGATATGCATAGGAGCAGCATGTGGGGTGCACTACCTTCACACAGGAGCCAAGCGCACTATAATTCACCTTGACGTAAATCCTAGTAACATTCTTTTGGATAGCAATATGGTTCCCAAACTCTCAGAATTGGGGCTTTCCTTACAGGGACAACGTTTCATGTCGAAGCCAAAACCAATTCAAGTAGACCGCATTTATGGTAAATATTTATTTATATAAGCTTGTTGCATAGAATTTTATCAATTAAGTAAGCTAACACTTTAACTTATAGGTACTTTAGGTTTCCTGGCCCCTGAGTATACCCGGCACTGTACCGTCACAGATAAATGTGATGTTTACTCATTTGGTAGGCTTCTACTGGAAGTTGTGTGGGAAAAGCCAATACCATTAATACAGTCGTCCGAAATTGCTGAGGAGAATATTGATCCAAGTCTCAAAGGGAATATAGCACCAGAGTGTTGGGAAGTATTTATGGATATCACGGAAAGATGCTTGAAGGATGAAGCAGATGAGCGACCAACAATGGGTGAAGTAGAGGTGCAACTTGAGCTTGCTCTATCATTGCAGGAAGAAGCAGATATCATAACTACCAATGGTAATTACACCTTATTGTCCAACACCATTATTAGGCTGTGGCCGGAATTTTGGGACAGTAATATAGATGACAATGATATAGAAGACAGTGATATAGATGACGTTTCTTAGGTAATGTGGTCAACTGGAATTAAGGGTGTTAATTTTGAGTCAAAAAACAGACACTGCAGACTCTTTGCGGTCGTTAAGTTTATTTGAGATATTCCTAGGATTTTGATTGTATTGGAATTTGGAAGCTGTTATTATAATTATCTTGAACTATAATAGTTTTGGAAAGCAATGCAGGAAATCAGATGGGAACAAAGCCTTAATGATTGAACCTTTGCTTTCAGTTGATAATTCTTGCTCTACCTCTTCTGTTTATTCTGGACTATTACTTCATAACAAGAGACACTGATATAGTAAACAATCGCACAGAAGAGCTTGTCAATTTTCTGAGGTCAATCTTAAGACAAACAATTGACAACTTTAATCAAAACAGAATAATAGGAAGAGCAAGCTTTGGAACTGCACAAAAGGTCTTCAGTTTTCATACTTGATGGTGCAATGAATATTCAATGGCAAGTGTGTGCATATGTGTGTTCCTTCCATAACTAGTATTTATAAATTTTTAATTACAATCTTTACACGTTCATTTCCAAATTAAATCCTTTTAATTTATCCCAAGGAGGTAACTTCTTTTGGTTTTGGTTTTGGTTCTCAAAGATGAGTGTTCCCCACTTTCATGATGCTTTTGACCTCCGGCTAGCTATAAAGATTGGAAACAAAGTATAGCTGAATCTTTATCAAGACAGACAACGAAGTCTCAAATGGGAATAATGTTTCTCAAGTATTTGGGCTTCTTTCATTCAAAGCATTCAAGTTTATTAAAAATAATAAAATTGAGCATATTAGAAGGTAAAAGAGAGAAAATGTAAAATACTGATTTCATTAATTGTGGTATTAATTTGTACAATGAATGAGCTCTTATATAGAAGAACATAACACTAAAGAGAGATCTAGCATATCATTAAAATACAAAACTACCCTTATACCTAATATCTAATAAACTTCATCAACAAAACAATTTCCAATAGTAATACCAGAGCATCCCATCAATTTTCTCAGGCTGATCATCTCAGTGAATCAACCAACAACTTTGATGCAAACTAAATAAATAACTCGAACAGGAGACATTGGTGACGTATACAAAAGGTTGTCTTAAAGATAAACCTTTGTTTCAATTGCAAAAAAAATCCGGAATTGCTGAAACGCGTTTTCAAAGTCAAACATTTTGAAATGGAGAAACGTGTAGATGAAACAAAAAGGTGGTGGGTGATAAAAATATTGCAATTATTATAATGAAATCATCTTATTCACCTCCATGGTAAGAAATAAGCTACCTACATCTCAGAAGGTGCACAACAATAGAGGGCTACAGCATCAAAGCAGAACATTTTGAAGCTTTGTTCAACCTTCATCTCCAGAAATTCTTATTTAATCAAGGAGTAATACTCTCATCTTTTTTGCAACTCCAATTTCAGGTTCTTTTCTTTCCTTACCTATGTATGAACTCTTATGCCAGATCTATGTTATTATTATTACTACTATGATTTGGTAACCTCCTTTTGATGGGTTATTTCTGTGCATATACGGATACTTCACGTTTGCACTTATGTTTGATGATGATTTTTACTTCTATTTGATGATAGACAAAATACATTTTTCTGTTTGAAGCATCTTTTTATTGCTTTTGTGTTGGCAAATTCACGATGTCTTTAGTCATCTGTTTGAAAAACACAAATGTCACAAACATTTCAATTATAATCTTTGATGCCTTATGTTGCTTCCATGACCTTTTTATTTGAAACAACTATAACTCACGATTCATATATTATTCATGCGCATATGCTGCTTCCATGACCATGTCATAATTTATGATTCCAGTTTACAAATTCCTCGAGTTCAATTCAAGATTAAGTCCTCTGTGTGGTATGAGAAGCTGGGGAAAAAGAAAATGCTTCAATTACAATATCTGTATTTAGTAACTTCCAATAAAATATGTTGCACTTCCTCGCTTTTGGTTTGGTTCTAAACAGTGTTAACGTTAATGATGCATAATGTGGACTCAAGACAGGTTCAGCAGAATTTTCATGGTCATTGACAATGCTTCCCAAGTATATGCGCTTCTGTTGTTCAAAGCATACAAGGTCATCATCATCATCTAAAAAGCAATCTCCAACAATAATAGAAGAGCTATGCCGTAAATTTTCTCTGGAGGATCTAAGAAAATCAACCAACAACTTTGATGAAAAACGAATAATAGGAAGAGGAGGCTTTGGTGACGTTTACAAGGGTCATCTTAAACATGATGAGGGAACTGATTATGCAATTGCATTGAAGCGTATGTATAGAAAATCACGGCAAGGGATCGTTGAGTTCAAGAATGAAATAGAGTTGCTCTGCCAGCTTCATCACCCTAATTTGGTCTCTCTTATAGGATTCTATGACGACAAGAACGAGACAATTATTGTATATGACTACATGGCCAATGGATCTCTCTATGATCGTCTATATTGCAAGGATATGGAACCACTTTCGTGGAAGAAAAGGCTAGAGATATGCATAGCAGTAGCGCATGGACTGCACTATCTTCACACAGGAGCCAAACGCACCATCTTTCACCAAAACCTCAATCTCAATAGCATTCTTTTGGATAACAATATGGTGCCAAAAATCACTGGTTTCGGCCTTTCCTTACAGGGACCACGTTTTATTGCTGGTAAATGTTTTATATATCAATGACTTTTATATATCAAATTAGGAAACTAATACATAATTTCACTCACAGGTACATCTGGTTACAATGCCCGAAACAATACATTCACAGTTGAATATGACGTGTACTCTTTTGGTGTGGTTATGCTATTAGTGATATGCACAAAGGACAAGCAAACAATTTTTGACAACATAAACAGAGTAGAGAACCAAAGCAAAGAATTAGAGAAGTTTATTAAGGTTACGCCAGCAACCATGGATATATATGACTTGGTGCGCAGGTTCCCGGTTGAGGAGATGATCGATCCAATTCTCAAAGGAAAGATTGCACCTGGATGTTGGGAAGTATTTATAGACATTGCTGAAAGATGCTTGAAGCAGGAACCAAATGAGAGACCAACAATGGGTGAAGTAGAGGTGCAACTTGAGTATGGTCTGGCACTGCAGGAGGAAGCAGATGCCACCAAGACTAGTGGTGATTTTATCTTATTATCCACAACCATCTTTAATAATGAGCCTGAGTAGGTGTTCCAATTTCACTTGAGAATAAATTGATGGTTGTAAAATTAATCATTTGTTGGAATGGCAAAAAGAACAGACTCACTACGGAATTCATGAAAACACTATCATAAATCAGAATAGCCCCATCACATCAGTTACTGTTCTAAAGGATATTCCTTTTTCTTTAAAATAATTAATTAAAATAATTCAATTATATAATTATTCATAGATGATTTGAGAATAAAATTTATTTTTGATTTAATAAAAAAAACAAGCTCATTTTCTGGCCTCATCTTCAGGTTCTTATGTGAGATGTGAGATTTCTCTATTCTCTATTTCTAAGTTTGGTAACCTCTTTTAATGGATCCTTGTTATGGCTACCTATATTGTATTTGCAAATATTATTTTTCTATATTCGTTTTGCATCGCTTACAACATAACAATTAGATTAAGATCGACATTGAATTTAGTACAGATAAGGAGGTTACAGCGTCAAAGTAAAACATTTTGAAGCTTTGCTCGTGTCTTCATCTTCAGGCTCTTTTCTTGTCCTAACCTCTATATGAACTGTTATGTATTAATCCGGGAGAAAATGAAAAGATGTGAGAGAGAGCAGAGAGTAGAACTCTGAATATGCTGATATTATTCAATCTGATCTCTCTGTTATACAAGGACTTAAAAGGAATTATAAAAAAAAAGTATGGGATAAAATGGGATAAAATAGCACGCTACGAAATTTATCATTATTAAGTGTAAATAGTTGGTCTATAGTTTTAACTTTTAACGTATCCACTCGTAATCCTATCTACATATTAATAAATTTATTAGTATATTTGCTCAATTATCTTGTGATACATTAATAAAAAATATCACATTATTATTTTTTGAAATAATAAAATATTTTTTATAGATATATCACAAAATAAATAGATAAATACATTGAATTTATTGCATCTGATGCACTAAAATTTTATTCCTACATATTTGATAAGAATCTCAATTTATTAGGCCTTTTAACTAGTGGATGTCATTGAACCTCGTGGTTCGTTTCCTCTTATTATTTTATTCATCCTTTCCTGTATTATAGGGTACGAATTTTCTGCGTACTTACCAAAAGGAGATGCTATTGATTCTTGACGTTGACCCCAAGCCATATTATCCTCAATTCCTAACAGATCCACCTCAAAATAGCGAAAATACTGTTTTGCTACTGCTTCAAGAAAACTAAAGATATCTGCATCCATGACTATCTTCCAGTTTTATCGATAAAGCGGAAAAAATATATCACACTACAGAATTTATCATTCTTCTATATTTATTTTAGGAAAATAAAATAAAAAGAGCTCAAATTTTCTTTATGTTTAATTTTATCTCTTGTATACATAAAAGTACATAAGATATATATAAGATGAGTTATATTTATCGCATTAAACATGAGATAACCCATTTTTCTACACACATGACAAAGGTGAGTCCCACTTTTTTTTTTCTCCAATCATTTTTGGGTCCCTATTATTATTTTGTTTCACCAACATAAGATAGTTTATCTCCATCAACATAAGAAAAATATTACTCATATGAGATTATACGTGAAGTAAAAAAATTAATATAAACTTTAATCCCAAATGAAAAATAATATATTTTTTCTTAAGTTTTCTCTTTATTATTTTTAAATGCATTCTATATTTATTTAAAGGGAAAATATTTTCTCATGTTACATGAATTCAATTCTCATGTTGTGACCCTTCGATTTGCGTGCAATTTTTTTTTTAAATAAATGTGAAATCCACCACTAGTTGAGTCACAACATGAGAAAATTAAATTCCTTATTTAAATAAATATAGTGTTTTTTAAAAAAAGTACACTATTTTTTACAAAAACAGTAAGCTTTGAAATTTATCATTATTTTTTTTTTTTCAAAATTTACCCAATTCTAATTATTTTTTTGAAAACGAGTTGACTCCTTCCTCGTATTTTTATAAGTTTAGACTTTTTGAGCCTGTTGTTGGTTGTTGCTATATTAATTCAGATTGCTGGCCGGATTAGAACGAAGATATTTAAACTCCTTAAAAAATAATATATTAAAATTAAACAGATACCATTCATTTTCACATACTTATTTCAGTTGCTACTATGCTAGCTTGATTTGATAAAATTCATCATTATTAAATGCAAATATCATCGCTGGTCTATAAAATCCTTCTTGCATTCGTTCTTCCGTTGCTACAACATACACTTTCTCTATTTTCCTCTGATTGAAACAAGTTCCATGGCTGAAGAAGTGAAGCATCATCACACGGTTAAGGTCATAGATCAATGTCAAGTTAGTCCTCCATCATCTTCTGTTCCTTCAACCTCCATTCCTCTTTCTTTCCTCGACCTCCCTTGGCTTTCATGCTCCCTAATCAAACGTATTTTCTTCTATGAGTTCCCTTATTCTACACAGCACTTCCTTCAAACCGTGGTTCCCATTCTCAAACACTCTCTTTCACTCACTCTCCAACGTTTCTTCCCCTTCGCTGCTAACGTCGTGTTCCCACCCAAGCCCCACACTCCTCACATACTCTACTCCGAAGGTGACTCTGTCTCCTTCACCGTTGCAGAATCCACAGCAGATTTCACCAACCTCGTATCTGATTCCCCAAGAGATGTCAGAGATGCTTATCCACTTGGTCCCGTCCATCCTTCATCACGTGCCTTAGAAGATGGCACGTTGTTGCTACCAACCATGGCAATTCAGGTCACGGTTTTTGCCAACTCTGGATTCAGCATCTGCGTCACTTTCAGACACGAAATTGCAGATGGGAGAGCTTTTCATCATTTCATGAAATTTTGGGCCTCACTTTGTAGGTCAAAAGGGAACTTCATCACTTCACTTGAAGGCTCACTTGCTCTGCCGGTCCACAAAAGGGACATCATTGAAGATCCAAAAGGGCTTAAGCCCATTTTCTTGGAGGCGAAGTGGAATTTGCCACGAGAAATCATAGAACACAACAAGAGCCATGTCCATGATTCTCCTAGCGAGATGGTGCGTCATAGATTTATATTAAGCCGTAACCAAGTTGAGAAACTAAAGAAATGGACCGCTTTCAAATGTCAAAGCTTCGGTGTAGCAGAGGAGGCATTGCACTTATCAACTTTCGTTGTGACATGTTCTTTGGTTTGGGTTTGTAAGGTAAAATCAGAAAACAACAAAGTTGATAATGTTGCCAATAATGATGATAATTGCTGCTTGGCTTTTCTAGCAGATTGCCGCAACTTTCCTGAGCTTTCAATTCCATCCACATACTTTGGAAACTGCTTGACAAGTGGAATTGCGGCACTCATGAGGAGTGAGCTACTTGGAGAAAATGGTATTTATGATGCAGTGTGTGTTATTGGAAACACGGTTAGAGCTCTGCAAGGTGATCCTATGAAAGGGGTTGAAGCGTTTGCGTCAGCTAGGGAAAAAGTAGCGTTGAACGTGGAGCGCGTGTTGAAAATCGCAGGATCACCAAAGATGAACTTGTATGAGACTGACTTTGGATGGGGAAAGCCAAAGTTGAGTGAAATTCTTCATGCAGATGATGGAGCAACAATCTCTCTTTCTGATTGTAGGGATCACAAAGAAGGTGGCGTTGAAGTCGGGGTAGCATTCAAAGGAATTCAAATGAAGAAATTTAATGCCATCTTGGAAGACCAACTTAGAAATATTGCTATTCCTGAATCTGCCGTCAATTCCGCATGAATTGCACATCATGCATACATAATTAAGCTCCAATGTTACTAGCTAGGGGTGTGTGAGTTCAGAGTCTTCGAGACCATTGCATGTAATAATAAGTTAGAAAGTTTTTAATTTCTATGCGTGAGTTATGGCCATGTAATAATAATAAGATTTTTTAATTCGTGTGCGTGAGTTATGGTCATGTAATAATAAGTTCTCCCTATAATTTTTCTTAGAATCATGTATCTTTTATGGTTATTTTTTTATTATTTACCCCCAATAATTTTTTCCATGCAGTACACCTTCTAATTTTTGTTAAAACTTAAATTAAACTAAGGAAAGAGAGAGTTTTAGTAAGTCTTTTCCTTCTTTGACAGTTTAAAAATATGGGGGAAGGGAATTATGAATTTTTACAAAATCCTCCAAAACCCTTCTCACCCTTAAAATTAAAGTTCCCCCAATTTGGGGGGTTTGAGGGAGAAAATATTGAAAATTACTTATCTACACTTAGTATTAAAAAGTAAAAACTACATAAATATGAATTATTTCTAAATATGACATTATTAGAAAAATCTTAAATACTGACAAAATTTATCGACGAAAGTCAAAAATAGTGACGAAATTTTTGACAAAAAATCACATTACGGTGAAAATAGAGACGAAACAAGAATTGACCATACTCAACACATAAATTTTTTCAACAAAAATCACATTCAATTAAAATTCTTGATATAATCTAAATTCAGTTGAAACTTTCAACAGAAATATTTCCGTCAAACTTTTCCAGGAAAAATATTTTCGTCGAAAATTTTCTACAGAAAACAATTTCGTAAAAAATTTTGTCAAAAATATTTCCGTAAAAATTTTTACGGAACACATTTCCAGTGAAAATTTTCGACGAAAAATATTTTCGTAAAAAATAGTTACAAAAAATATTTTTGTAAAAATTTTTTTTCAAAATTATTTACGGAATCTAAATTTCGTCAAAATATTTGACAAAAAAACATATTCGTCGAAATTTTCTACGAAGAATATTTTCCTCTAAATTTTTTACGAAAAACATCTCCATAGAAAATTTTTCGTAAAATGTTTTGTCGTAAAACGTTTATGTAAAACAATTTGATGGAAAAAAAATTCGTCAAAATTCTTTAAAAAATCTAAATCCAGTCAAAAGTTTTTGACAAAAATATTTTCGTCATACTTTTTGACGAAAAAAATTTCCGTCAAAATTTTCAACGAAAACTTTTCACGGAAAATATTTTTGACAAATTTTTTGATTAAAGAAATTTCTATCAAAATTTTCAAAGAAACACATTTTCGTCAAAGATTTTTGACGAAAATTATTTCCGTAAAAAAATTCAATGAAAAATATTTCTGTAATAAATTTCGAGTAAAAAAATATTCTGTCAAAAATCTTTACGAAATCTAAATTTCGTCGAAAGTTTCATAGAAATATTTCCCTCAAAATTTTTGTTGAAATTTTCGTTGGGACACATTTTCATCGAAGATTTTGGACGGAAAATTTTCCGTCAAATTTTTTGAAGGAATTCTTTTTTTTTTTGAAGAAAATTCGTCGAAATTATTTAACAAATCATTTTTGTCAAAACTTTTGACGAAAATTAAAAAAATTTTGTCAGAAAAATTATTTTTGTAAAAAATTTCATCGGATAAAAATTCTGTTGCCTTTCGATGAAAAGTATTCCGATGGAAAAATATTTTTTTGACGAAATTTTTGTCGTTTGCAACGTAGAATTTTCGTTGAAAATATGATCTTTTTTAGTAGTGTGAAAAATACATAAATAGAGAAATTTTAATTTTTTTATTTGTAAAATATAATAATTATATTATTTTTAAAAAAGGGTAAAATTGTAAAAATATATTTTTTTAACTCCCAAACAAGGGAAGAGAATACCCTTCAATTACCTTCCCTTCCTTCCTCTCCCTTCCCCCAAACAAATCCTAAATTAATAGGTTGAATTGGTTCTTTACATAGTATCAAAGCCTCTATATCATGGGTTCGTTCCTCACCGTCCCATTTAATTAATAATTAATCAAGTCTTGTGGAGTTGCCTAACATGGATAGGCTGAGACTAATGCGTCGTCCTCCCTTCAACCTCAATGGTTCTCATATATAAAACCATTAATATGTAGCCTCAACTAATAAATAATATATAGCTTAAGCTAATAGTTTAAGCTTTTGAATTAAATTGATTCTTTACAGAAATAACGTCGCAGATGAAGACTTTAGAGTAGACTTTGTGAAACATGTACACACAACGAATTGCAGTATAGAGGTGTATTAGTGTTCCCAAATTTTTAAGCTCATATTGGTGTTTCTCACCCTCATTCCTCTACTTTGCAGCTCCTTCTCTCTCGATAAACACTCAGACCGGCGAGTTCTCGTTTTGCTCGATGACTTCACCGTCAAATCCTCTCACTTTCTCTTCTTCAAGTGATCTCTACAATCTTGTGGTTTCGATATCGATTTCAAGCTTGCTGATACGACCAGTACCTCTACGATGCCTTAATTTTGTTTTGCCTCAAAATACCTTCTATTTTTTTTCAGTACTGAGTCAACTCGATAAACTAATCGAGTCAATCAAGTTTACCAAATCAACTCGACATTTCAACCCAAATTCCATTTCAACCATCATTATGACATCTCTTTAGACCAAAAAATAGAAACAAATATTTCTACGTGTTGGAACATGTTTTAATAACAATGGTCATAATAATAAGGTAGAAATGTATGTAAATAATAATATCTAGAAACGACATGTGAATATTACCGTGTTCTATCTCATGGTCAAGTGGAGCTACAGCCAACTTCTGATGGATCACAATATCACATCATTCAATTTTTGGAGAGAAGTTTTTTACATTGGAGAGCCAACTAATATTGGAGAATTTTTTTACATGTTAGTAGTTAACATCAATCCTAGCCTTCTTGAAATCTAACCATCAGCAAATTAACACATGCATGTTTTTTTTTTTTTGCTACAGTGCAAGTTGACATATCAATCCTTTTTGAAATCTAACCACCAGCAAATTAACACATGCAAGTTGTTTTTTAAGCATTCCATAATTATTTAAATATGATGTTTTTAAAAATAAAAACTACACTATTTTTTATGAAAATAGCACGCTACGAAATTTATCATTATTAAGTGCAAATAGCTGACTTATATATAGTTTTAACTTTTAACGTATCCACTCGTAATTCTATGTACATTTTGAATAAATTTACAGTGTATTTGCTCAATTATTTTGTGACATATTAATAAAAAATAACACATTATTTTTTTTTAAATAATAAAATATTTTTTATAGATATATCACAGAATAAATAGATAAATACACTCAATTTATTGCATCTAATGCACTAAAGTTTTATTCCTACATATTTGATAAGAATCTCAATTTATTAGCCCTTTTAACTAGTGGATGTCATTGAACCTCGTGGTTCGTTTCCTCTTATTATTTTGTTCATCCTTTCCTGCATTAGACAGTCCGGATTTTCTGCGTACTTACCAAAAGGACATGCTATTCATTTTCACATTGACCCCAAGCCATATTATTCTCAATTCCTAATAGATCCACCTCAAAATAGTGAAAATACTGTTTTGCCATTGCTTCAAGAAAATTAAAGAAATCTGTGGAGCCGGCAAAATGGCCGGGCTGAGCCCGCCCCGCCCGCTAAACGGGGCGGGGCAGGTTGAGTTTTCCAAACCCGCTGTCCGCCAAGCCTGTCAGTCTGTTTGGGCTGATTTTTATTTTTATTTTTTTAATTTTTAGAGTAAAATGTTGCGGGTTTGGTGGGCTGCCCGCCCCGCCGCCCAAACGGGAAGGGCGGGCTGAGATATCTAGCCCACCTTCAATGGCGGGGCGGGGCGGGACGGGCAGCCCGCTTTGCCACCTCTAGATATCTGCATCCATGAATATCTTCCAGTTTTATCGATAAAGCGGAAAAAATATAGGGGAAATGAATTCTTATGTTATAAGAGATTTTATTTTCTATTAGTGATATATTGAGATGTGTAATAATTTTTTTATTTTTTAATAAGAAGTGGGACCCATCACATTTTGTGTTTATAGTAGGAGAAAAAATTATCCTACGACATGAGAAAGAGGGACCCATAAATATATCACACTACAAAATTCACCATTCTTCTATATTTATTTTAGGAAAATAAAATATAAAAAGAGCTTAAATTTTCTTTATGTTTTTTTTTTGGTAATCAAATTTTTTTATGTTTAATTTTATTATACATAAAAGTACGTAAGATTTATAAAAGATTATATGTGAACAAAAAAAAGTTAATATAAACTTTAATCCCAAATACATATTTTCAGTGCAGTTTATATTTACTTTAGGCTTTTCTTTTTTACACTTGATTTTCAGTGTAACAGAAATACATATTTTGTTACCAAAATACAAAAAGTAACTTTTTATATTTATACTTATTTTTATAATTTTTTTTTTATGGTAAAAAAGTACCTACTTTCGATGCACAAAAAATAAACTCATTCATTAAGAACAAATCTTCAATGCTATCGTCACATTGAGCATTGAGGTGACGGTACTCTTATAATTAGGGGTGCTAATAGGGGCTTTTCAGGGTCTTTGTCTCAGCTCGTAAAAGCCTAAATTTATATGTCTAAAATTCGTTGTTAGAATTAGATTTGGACTTGTATAAAAACTCGTTTAATAAAAAAATCTCAGGCTCCAATTGAAAAGCTCGGTCTTAGAGCCTCTCAGGTTAGCATAATATATTAATTTTTATTTTTATTTTATATTTTTTATACTGTTTGTAATAGCTCTCTCTTCTCAATCTATTTCGCCTTATTTTATGGGTTAAACAAATTTTTTGAACGATTTTGTTCTATATTATGCTGTTTGGATATACATTGAATTTAATAATATTTATGGAATTAATAGTGTTATTGATTGTATATTCTGTATGGATAAATTTTTGTTGCCTTATTTGTTTTAAACAAGCTAACAGGCTAAACCAGACTTTTTTTATTTTATAAATAAGATAGGCCACAGGCCGATAATTATATTCATAACAGGTAACAGGCTTGGTCAGGCTGACACATTTAAATACATGTTTAGCTTCTTAAGACCAAAGTTCGGCTCGACTCGACCCGTTAACACCCTTATTTATAACTATATATTGTAAGGAATATATAGTTATCATATATATTTTTATTTTTTTGATAAACTTATCAACTAATATATTATACTCCTGCTAATGCAATGTACATACGACGAGAATAGTAAAAATTTATCTGTGCATTAGATAGTTTGGTTTTTCTGCGTACATTACCAAAAGGTGATGCTATTCATGTTGACGTTGACCGTAGGCCAGGGCAGGCTTTGGCCTTCATGTCATAGGCTTACACACAAAAGAGTTGAGTCTATGTGGCCTACGAATATATCAAAAGCTTAATTTAAAGGCCAAATTTGCCCTGTTATTAAAAAATATAAAAAAGTCTACATAGCCTATGAGGCCTTTTAGGCCGACCATATTGCAAACTAAATTAAAAAAAATGAAATATCTCATTCATTAAACAATATTTCTAGCATGGGTCCAAAATATTAAAATTATACAACAGATCTTTTAACAAGAACACAAATTATAAAAATTCATGACAACAAATAAATATTAAATATTAGGTTATGTTATCTAACTTTTAGAATAAATAAATAAATATATAAATTCTTTTTATGTAAATATTAAACAGGCCGACCTACAGGCTAATTGGCCAGACATTGTATTTTTAGCCTACGACATTGTTTCTAAACAGGCTCAGCTACAAGCCTTAACCTGTTCTACTTACCTCATAGGACAGGCCAGGCCAGGCTTTTCGATCACTTAATTATGAAAGAAAAAATGTTGAAGTATGAAATTTGACATGAAAACTTAACAAGAGATGAAAAATAATTTTTGCTTTATATTTGTATTGTAAGATTTGAATATTTGATTAGTTATATGACTTATTATGAATTGTTAAATATATTAAATATAAATTATGTTATATATATTAAAAATATTATTTAATATATGTACGTCTTTAACATGTCGGTATGTAATATCTCATGTTCTGTATCGATATTGGTGCAACATAACATATTATCCTCAATTCCTAATAGATCCACCTCAAAATAGTGATAATATTGTTTTGTCATTGCTTCAAGAAAAATAAAGATGTCGGCATCCATGAATTTCTCGCAAAAAAATATTAATATATTGCTTTTTAATAAAAAAATTACGAATTTATTACAATTTTTAAAATAATTACAAGTGTATTACAGGATCGCTTTCAAAGGTCAAAGTATGGGTGTAAAGACATTGCACTTATCAACTTTCGTTGTGACATGTTCTTTCGTTTGGGTTTGTGTTACGATATCATATCAGTATAAGAGAATTAAAGGCGTAGCTTGGGTAGTAGTAAGGGTAGCAATTTAATATTATTGGGTTAATGTTGTTAGTAGTTAACTGTTGTTAGTAGTGAACCATGTTAATAGCTGATATGCCCAAATAGTGGCAATTGTGTTGCTGTGTGTTGCTGGTAGTGTAAGTCATGGACTGACATGTCATTCTGTTGGAGTTTGTTAGTAAACGTGGAATAAATGCCTGATAGGGTCATTGAGAAGTTTATCTTGAATATACAGAAACATATTCTTTTCATTTTTCTCTGAATTTCTTCTTCTTTATCTTGTTCCATTTCTAATATGCCATTGTAGGATCCGCTATCTTAACATTAGTGCTTTCATCATTGTGAACTTCACCATTTTTTCCGCAAAATCATGCTTTCATCTCGTTGAACTTTGATTTTTGTCAAACTTTGCAAGCGATTCAAGATGCAAACGAGAATGGAGAATTGTCTCGTTGAAGATCGAGCTTTGTTCTCCAATATTAATAATCTGTTGCAGCGAACTCACACTGCAATTCTGGGTACTGATGCTTTGACAGCAAGCGCAACCCAATCTTCGTTGGATCAAAGAACTCTGCACCATGCTCCCAAGAACGCGGCAATCTTAGGAGGAGAAAATTATTCGGGGAAAAATGTGCTGCTGCAAAGTTGCTGAGAGAAAATCAACCATGCTCCCAAGAAGGTGTTTGTTGATGCTGTCGACTCGCTTGATTTGGTGGATCTGCCGCAATTGACCTTCGGCGAGGGTATTTCAGAGAAAGGGCCACCGAAGACAGAGGAATGCGACAACAACTATGCGAAGGTGATTCCTCCGTCAATTCACTCAAATTACTTGTCAACTAAATGCATGGAATCTTTATTTCGTGGACCAAAAATGCATTATGGGTATCAAGGAGTTTATAAAGACAAGGGCCTCAGCTACACGAATCTCAGCTCCACTCTGAAGAAGCTATGTATGTGGCAGAAGAAGCTGTATTATGAAGTCAAGGTTAGGGAGAGATTTCTCTCACTTCTTCAGAAGAAGTGTAGGCAGTTGAGACGTATAAATAAAATTGGTGTTGTTTCTGGTGATATGGTAACTGCAAGACATGTGTTCAATGAAAGGCCTAGCCTAAATAGAAGGTCTTGGTCCATGTTGATATTTGATCCTTTGTTCTCTTGGGACCCCGGAGGATTTCTAGTTCACTTTTCTCATTGGACCTTCCCGGAGTTAGTTGGAAATCGACTTTTGTCAGAATTAAGGGCTGTTGATGAAGCAAATGTACCTGTGGTGTCAATTGATTCTTTTGCTCTTGATATAGCACTAGGAGTTGGTGGTCTGATGGTTATGGTGCAGTCATCTTTTCTGTGGGGGTATCTGGTTTATCCTATTGTTGAAGGGGTGTTGGTGGATAACTATGATGGCAAAATTGTTATGGCTTGGGGTGTGGCCTTGTGGTCATTGGCTACTTTTCTCACTCCCTGGGCTGCAGAGACGTCAATTTTGGCTCTATTTTTCGTGTGTGCTTTGCTTGGCATGGCCGAAGGAGTAGCTCTTCCTTCCATGAATAACATGGTAGCCAGATGGTTTCCTCAAACTGAAAGGGCAAAGGCTGTTGGAAGTTTAATGGTGGGATTTCAGCTTGGATGCGCGATAGGGCTTATGCTTTCTCTTATTCTTATGTCCCAAGGTGGTATATTTGGTCCATTTGTGATTTTTGGATTATCTGGGTTTCTTTTGGTGTTGGTGTGGTTGTCTGCAACATCAAGCACTCCTGACGGAAGTCCTAAGATATCAAAATATGAGCTGGAGTATATATTGAATAGAAGGCATAAGTCTTTTTCAATGGAGACAGTTAAATTGATCCCTCCATTCAGGCGCTTGCTTTCAAAGCATCCAACATGGTCTCTAATTGTTGTAAATTCCATGCATAGCTGGGGATTTTTGGATGTTCTTTCTTGGATGCCAGTATACTTCAACTTAGTGTATCATTTGGATCTCAGGCATGCAGCATGGTCTGTGATGGCTATCATGAATTACCTGGCTTGCTTGTGGTCATATATGATGATACAAAGTGGTACAAGTGTTACTTTGACTCGTAAGATTATGCAGACCATTGGTTTTGTTGAAAGACCTTGTTTATCACCAAATGAGCAGGAATTGGAGCTAAAACAATACTCCGAAACAGATAGGGAGCCAAATGGATATCTTGTGAAGGTGCATGGAAAGACCTCTGCTGGTGTGATAGATGAAATGTTTTCTAATCATCCCAAGGTACCTGGTAACACAAAATTGGAAGGTGATGAGCCAAAGAAAATAGTTTGCAGCTTATATGGCTACCATTCTGAGGATAGGACTAGTGAGGTTGATGAATATGTGGATGCTTTAGCTACCATGGAGTTAGAAGTGGAAATAGACAATGAGTGTAAAGAAGGACTAGTGAATATTCAAAAGGTAACTGCTTCAAATGGCAAAGAAGAACATCAGCTGCAAACTCATTTTTCTGATTTTCCATCATTTGGGGACTCCTTGACATCTGAAAATATTAGTTCATTTGAGCAAGACAAAAATGAAGACCATAATGACTTGCAAGCTCTTTTCTTAATTTCCGAGTCAACAAGAACCTCCTGTGCATCAGATGATAATAGTTCTTTCAGAAGAGATAGAAATGAAGAACATACTCAACCGCAAACTCAGTTCTTAAATTGAATTATAAGGTTGCTTATTTTTTTTCTTTATTGCCGAAAGGTTACGAATTCGAAAAACTTTTTGATAAGCACCACTTCAACCAAAAATCTTAAAATCTTAAGGCATTAGGCGATGGCTTTTTTAATGCTTTTATTTTATTCTCTAACACACCCTAACGCAAGAGCCCTTTGGGCTTGAAGTGTGGATATGACACAAGCCCTTTTTTGTCTGTCTTATGCTATATAAGCCCATTTTTCTTTTGTCTACATATTTCTCTTAATTCCACCTGAAAGTGGTCGGGGGCGGTGATGATTGAACTCGCAACTTTGTGATTACTAAAGCTCTGATACCAGATAAGCGCTACTTCAACCCAAAATCTTCAGGCATTAGGTGATGACCTTTTTAATGCTTTTATTTTATTCTCTAACACCTTTCGGAATTGTATTTACTCTAGGGTAATACTGTCATCATCGCTTTTAATGACCATAAATTCCAAGATATAAACAAGGATATTGTGTTTGTCATGTAACAGGAGAATGAAAAAATTTTCTGCACAAACAACGTTTGAAGGAAATATACATGTCCCACCTTTTTAAGAGTTCAAGTTAACAGAATCGTGTTGCAGCAAATATCACCATGAAGCTAGGGAGGTTTCTGATTGTCTTGGCTTTGTTAGCTCTCGTCACTCACACCTATGGTACAATTATCATCACTTATTTTATTATTATTGGAATTGCTTTTCTTATCATTCATACAAATTTTCAAAGAGAGTATGTTACATTATTAATTAAACGTAGGGTTTTATAATAGTTATGTTGTAGGAAAGTGATTGTATTATGTTATAAAGATTCATTTTGCGTGTCAGAGTTTTTTTTTTATTTTGGGCCCCACAAAATGTTGTGTGTAGGAAAATTTTCGTGGTCATGTTAAATAATAGATGATAAACCCTTAAACTAATTAACTTGTGTCACATAGGGGAGTTAAAGTTTTGTCCCAAAGATACGACGTTGGATGGCAAATGTGCCGACATTCGTGGTTCAAGAATTCAACTCGAAATATGGAGCAACCTCCATGGCTACGCATTGCCATTGTACGTGGATACCTTCTCAATAATAAATGACTATGCGCATGCGGTGTTGTTTGTGGAAGATGAGAAAAATCTTGCGTGCACTCCATATTAATAATACAATAAATAATTGTGATATATCATTATACAGTGGCGGAGCCACGTATACTCGCGGTGTGGCCTTAACTCGGCCTAAATTTTAACAAATTATACTCATTATATGTAATTATTTAATTAATTATAATTTGGGTTAAAATTGTAATTGGGCCCGGGCTACAATTCATAATTTGACCCTATCTAAAACGTAAAATATTTTTGGTAAAAGATTTGGGTAAGTTTTTAAATGTATAAAAACTATTTTTAGTAAATTTTTCTTAGTGCTGCTCAGGTGTTCTGTATTTAATATAATTTAAATATATTATGATATGAACTAACTAAAATTAAGAAAAATAAATACACATATAAGTTTTTGGCCCGGGCTCAAATTGGAGCCCGGCTCCGCCACTGTCACTATAGCATCTTATGCATTGAGGATTTAAGAAAGGAAGTGAATAATCAATTTTGTGATTTTATCAACTATTGTGTATAATGTGAAGTTGGATAAAATAAAAAGGTAATGCTTTTGTTAATCTGAAGAGATTTTCACTATAATCAAATTTAATTAAGAAGCTAATTTACTGTAATACTATAATCACTAAGTGGGAAAAGATAAGTAGGGACACTATAATAGATAGTCTCATAGTAATTCTTTTTATAAGGGTAAATGGATAGTATACTTATTTTTAACAGTGTTAAAAGGAGGATTTGATGGTAAAAATCGTAAAGGGATAAATGATAATAAAAAATATATAAAGGGGCAAATGATTAATTCTAAGAAAAACCAAAGGAATTTTTAGAACTCTTCCCAATTTTTTATTAAAATATAACAGAAATTGTTACGCAAAAATCATGTCTTTGAGCTTATAAGTCCAAAGCGCGCATAATTATAAGTTGGAGGGACAAATTAGGCTTTTACCATAAAAAATTTGGTACAAAAAATGGTTAAATAATTTGAACATGATAACTTCACTTAAAGTTTGATAAAAATATCAAATGAGATAATAAAGACGCACACGTTACATAATTTTTTTATTTTATTTTATGTAAATCCACATTAAAAAATGTGGAATGTGATTTTTAAAAATATACACATTGAAAAAATTTAGGAATCACATTTCATATTTTTTTAAAATTTAAGGACCAAACATGTCTCTACGTTGGAATATCCTCAGTATTACGAGACTCAATACATTATTTACTAAAATAATATATATATATATATATATATATAATATATATATATAAAACCTCATGTTGCATTAGAATTCAACTCTCATATTAATGAACCTTCGAGTTGCGTGCAAAGCTTTTCTTTTTCTTTTTTTAATAAATATGAGACCCCACCACTAGTTAGTTACAACATGAGAATTAAATTCTCATGCAACATGACAAAATCAAATCCCATATATATATATATATATATATATATATATATATATATAATTGACTCTACCTATTCCACCCACCGATTAATGTTAATGTCATTGAAGTTATATATTTTTTAATTTTTTTAAAAGAGTATCTACTCTTATAACACCAAAGATATACTCAAGACATAATAAATTTCTTAAACTTTTAAAATAGGAAAAAGTTATTTCTCAAAACGACCACAATTCATAACAAAATAAATAAGCAATATTTATTTTAAAAAGATCAAAAAAAAGAATGGTCATTAGTTCTCTTTATAATTAAAGAAAAAGACCATGTAATTCAAATTACTCAAGTTATATCATTAATTCATTCTTGACTGGTCAATATATAATCATATATCATTTGGCGATTATCATTTGCATTTGTCAATGGTTTGATTTTATTGTCAATTACTATTAATTATCTTTGGCTGGTCAACTGTCAGCGGCTATTACCTAAATGGTTAAAGGAATTATAGTGCTACTGACGTATGAAATTTTGGGTGCTCCTTCTCTCAAATCAGGGAGGCAAAATGGGAAAAAAAAAAAAATAGGATAGACAAAAATGAAAGAAAAAATTCACTTATGTGAGAGGGACCACCAAATAATTAAGTGGACCTGAATCACTTAATTATTTTTTTTAAATAATTATTGCTCATCTTGGAATGGTTAAATCATTCAATGACTATTAATCATCTTTACTATATAATTGGTCATATAATTGGTCAACAATCTCTAATTGCTATCTTGCAAATGATCATTATTACATTTCTTATTGAAATTTTCATTAAAGTATTGCATTATAATAATTTATCAAATATAATATTATTAGATCAATAAAACACCTGCTTTATAATGTATCCATTCTGGATTTGGATCCTTTCACGTGAAAAAGTGATCATGTTAATTGATTGCGATTATTTATTTAAAAATTATATATTTTTCTCTCTCCTATGTCATCATCAATAAGTAGTTGTGATCAAATAACATAACCACTTTTCCACATAATCAAAATCCATCTATTCTATAGGATTCTTAATAAAACTGCTATCTCTGATTTTAATGAATGTAAAAGCCTCCAAACAATTACCAAATTGGATGCTCGAAGGTCTATATATATTCATCTCATTTGGAGTCAACTTGTGTCCCATCTTCTTAAGAGTTAAGACTTCAAGTTAAGAATATTTTCTTGGAGAGAATATAACCATGAAGCTAGGAAGCTTTCTCATTGTGTGGGCTTTGTTCGCTCTCTTCAATCACACCTATGGTACGACCACCGTCACTTATTTATTATTATTATTATTTTTGTATAATTGTTTATTATTATTATTAGTAGTAGAGTAGTTCTTCTTATCATTTATACAAATTTTCAAAGAGAATATACATTACATTCTCAAATAAATTGACTTGGTTAAAACACACAGGGGATCTCAAGTTTTGTCCCAAACAAATGACGTTGGATGGCAAATGTGACGGCATTCGTGGAGGCTTCGACTGTTTTCAAGTATTCAACTCGAAATATGGAGCAAGCGCCATGGCTATGCATTGCCATTGTGGAGATCTTCCCAATAATAAACGTCTATGCACATGTGATGTTGTTTGTGGAAGATGAGAAAAATCTTGCCTGTACTCCATATTAATAATACAATAAATAATAGTGAAATATCACAATAGCAGCTTCTTATATATTGGAGATTTTAAAAAAGCCCTTACATCCCAATTATGTATAATTAGTTATTACAGCTAATGAAGTTTTAATTTTGTTTAAAAAAAAAAAAAACTTCTGCGGAGGACCAGCACCGAGAAACTTAAACTCAAAACTGAATTGATAACAACTGTAGTGTTTTGTGTAAGAAATATCTCCTGTCTGTGCCTGTGATAAATATATATGATTTAATAATCAATTAAAGGGCTAAATTTGTAACCAAAAAAAATTAAAATGAAACCGCTAAATGACCATTGGCAAAAAAATTAATAATCATGCTCCGTCATATCCATCGATTTGAAGAGTCCCGTATTTTGGAAACATAATTTATGTAAGGGTTTTATTTTTCTTACGTTGCATGAGATAAGTTGTCTCATGCAACACACACAAAAATAGTTGAGACCACTTTTTTTTCTCTCTTCTTTTTTAGTGGGTCCCACCCATTTTTTGTGTGTTACATGAGACAACTGCAACATAAGAAAAATAAAACCCTTTATATAACATTAAAAACTTGTTCATTTATTCTCTGACCATTAAAAACATTTCAAGTTTTCCATAAAAAAGAGAGAGCATATTAGAAAGGCAAAGAAATTGATAAAGATTTCAAGAAAGGCTTTTTTGAATAACAAACAATCGTCCGCGATCATGAACAAAAATTAGTACATTTTGACATAAACATATGGCAATGTGAAAATCATGAATTCTTAAGATCTTTATCCCTGTTTTTTTTATTTCATGTTTGAACATGAAATTATATAGAAAATCTAACACGTGCTATTAGAGCATGGTTAGAGAATTTATGATTTTCCCTCAATAATGGTTGTTGCATTGATCCACGGATACTTATAGATGTGTGATTAGAATGCAAATTTATTTTGAATTAGGATCGTAATTATTTTCTGAAATTAGAGAGCAATTTTGTTATTTTGATCGTTAAATATCTATACTTCAACAAGGCGGTTTTTTTTTAATGGACAAATATCATTGGATGCCTCGTTGGATTGTGGTTTGTGTTTAAATAACGATAAAATAAAAAATAAAATAAAATGTGAAGTTTCGTAACATTGTTTTTTTTTTTTTGGTGAAAACGTAGCATTGTTTTTTATCATCAAAGAAATGGTTGCTGTTCATCTTGAATCCTTTTAAGCAAGGATTTTATGTTTATCATTTTACCTAACATAATTTCACTTTCCTACACACATATTAAAGATGTGGGATAGACATATTTTTTTTTTCTCTTTCATCATTCCACTTTCTCATTCTCTCTCCCCATTATTGTATGTGTTGGAAAATCCACTTATATCGCAGGAGACTAGGAATGTCGGGAAAAGCTGCGAAGGCAAAGAAAATTAATAACAAACACACTAAAAAATGGAAACATATATAAACGAAAATCAAAACCAAGAAAAAGATAGAGAACAGAGACAATGGAAAATTGGTGCTCCCGGAAAAGCTTACACAAAATGGGTTGCTCAAATGGCTGTTGGTTTAGATACTGGCGTCCCATGGATTATGTGCAAGCAAAAAGATGCTCCTGCAACCTTTTTAGCTTTTCTGTTTATTGAGCAGTAACTTCTTCCTTGTGAGTGAATTCTCCTTTTTGAGTTCTATCCTATTTTCATTATTAATTCTAGTTCCTATCATTATTAATTCCAGTTCCTCCAGCTCTCGTTGATGAAGAAATTAATAATTTAAGCAAATTACTTGTTACTAGAGCACAGGTTTTAAGTTGAATGTGGTACTTAGGGTTAGAATCCCTACACGTCTATAACTCCCCCTTCCCTAATTTTTTTCTAAAATTTGTTATCTTATCGTATAAAATATTAAACCAGAAACTCTGACATGTTTACTAGTCAAAAGGATTGGTCAAGTCAATGTGTAAACTACATGTTTTGTAAAAGAAATAAATGTAAGAATTTTCTTAATCTTCAAACTAGTTCTCAAATGCTTTCCCGTTTGATATCAACTCTTTCTGGTTTCCACTGTCACGACACTCTTTACATAGAAATCATATTTCATCAATAAATATATTGCAATCATAATAAGGTGATTGATACAAATGTTATGGATGGACTGTTACCCTTGTGGTATGATGGATGCTGAACAAATGTGATGATACTAAACAGAAAATTCTGCAACACTTTTGGTCTGAATATCTTTTGTAATTGATACATAACTTGAGCTAGGAATAACGGAATTGAGTGAAACCAGTGCCATTAAAAAGATGACACATAAAACACTAATTCTGTAAAATTTTAGCCTGTATGGGAGTCCCTAGTGGCTGCAATTCCCTTAGGAAGTTGACTGATTGTTTCTATTGCTGTCATTATTTTGAACAGCCAACTTCCCGAACACATATCTCAGCCTAGAGACCTCCAAACAGTGTGGATCCAATTGCGCTGCACAGATAGATAAGTATGTTATATGCCTCTAAAGTATCAAGTCCATTGACCAAACATGCAGCTAGTTGTGCAGGTTCAAAGTTGACTTCCCTGTTCTGTACCTGAAATAGGACAGCCAACTTGATTGTTGCACATCTTTGGCCTCAGGTACCCGAATCACCTGATTCTTGGGGCTACATTTCAAGGAATTAGAGTAATTTTAAAATGGAAATTTTGAGATTTTTCTGGGCACTATAACCAAATAATTCCAGTTGGAACTAACTATAGGCTCTAAGTGATCAAATGCTGTCATTTTATTTATATGTGACAAGTTTGTGAATGATTGTTTTGCAATGTGTAGTGACTACAAAACCATGGTAAAATGTCATGTCAATGATAATATATGAGTAGGATAAAGAGCTTGTGAGTTACGGTGGAAATGCTTGTCATTTAAAATTCAAATGTGATATGTCCTTTGGAATATTGTGACATGAAAATTCCAAGTATGCTGAGAAGTTTTTGACTCTCTTGCTCCTACCACTCTTGAAATTAGTTTACCTTACAGAACCAAATCTTTCTTCATTTCATTAGCTAACAAATGACGAATCCTTTTAATACTGCAGGTGCTACCAATGAAGGGTCTTGCAACCACCTACTCTTGAACAATATGGCACCTTCGTAACCTATATGACATGTTATCGCAAATATGATATTAATCGCACGTATGATTCACACCATTCAATAAAAGCATTAAATAATAAATTCTAATTATTTTGATCCATGGCCTTCCTATTTTAAAGAAAATAAAATAAAAATAAAATAATATTATAACTTTGGAATTCAACTTTCGCCTAGCCCGTAGTAAATGTCTCAAGCCCCTTTGGGTTTCCATGGGCCCAAAAGCCCAAAGACCCAATCCTTTGGCGAGAAACCCTAGGAAGCGAAAGAGGAACGCTAACCATCAGGTCTGCTGCGCCGTCACCCGAAGTCAACTCAGGCTGAAACTCCAGGGGAAGGACCGCCACATAGAAACGAGTGCACCGCCACCGGATGCTCCCTCACTCTCTCTTTCTTTGCCGAAGAGTGGCGGCCAAAGTCTCTGACAATGCTGACTGCACATCTTCCTCATGGTTTCTTGATCTTGAACTTTGACAAAATATTGGAAAAATACACAGAAATTCCGGAAATAAATAAGAAACATCAAGGAGGAAACCTAATCATATGGGATTAGCCTCTTTGTTACAAATCGAGAAATACAAGAGAGACCCTAACCATGGATTAAAGCATTTTTACCGATTAAAATGTAATCTTTTATGAAAATGAACTATAAACCATTAACAACATGAATATCAATAACAGATACAGAATAAAGGTGCCATATTTTCAAAATCACATAAAAATAAATAAATAAATCAAAGCTGATCTAAGTCCCCATCACAATCTGGCTCTGATACCAATTGAAGGTATATCATCAGAAATGCGGAAGCGCGTCTTACCGATGCGATGAGAAATGAAGAACACCGCTTTGATTACCCGGGGTGAAGAAGCGAGCGTGACGATTCCTCACGTTCAGTTCACCTTCTCAAGCCTCACGATTTGCAGCAACGCACCACAAACGGTCGCAAATCCGCTCTACGGTTGATCTTCCAGGCTATGACTCAAGGGGATCAGGTGGTCGTGTGGGCAACCGTTCAGATGATGAACGTATGTCTCTTTGGTATGTTTCTGATGTCTATAACCCTAGGATCCTATATTTTTATTTCACACTTCCCTTAATTTTTTCAATCTCAAGCCTAAATATAAACTAACATTCACTCAGATATTTCTTAGGAACTTATTTTTTTTCTTTATCTATGGATAACCTTTGTCATAAATAAAGTTTTTCTTCTTTATTTGTCTAGAGGAGTTCTAAAAAAAATGTATATCACAAAAGCTTAATAACAAAAAAAATACTACCTAATAGTATTTTTTTTTTAAAAGTCAACCCGCCCCGACTCACCACCAATCCATTTTGATTACAACTAAATGGGGCGGGTTGAGATGAATTGGTGGGGTGAAAGATATAACTCAATCCATCCTATTTTGACCGGTTAACAATGATTCAATCTGTAACAGCCCGTGTTAACCCGGTCTGTTAACACACTATCGTATTAAGCCATGCTTAATAAAAATGCGGAATAACTTTTTCTTTAATTCAATTATGACGTCATTAACTTAACCAACTTGATTACTTAATCATTTTCATAAAAATACTGCCTGTATGTAAATTGCAAGACAACTAACTGAATACCTCGTACATAAATATAATGTGTGTATCTAGAACCGCAGGACTACACATGCAGCCTGGGTCAAAATCCTGATACATTAATTACAACATTAAAATAAAAGGACAATAACACAATCATGTGGCATGGACAAACCCCATGCTCACCAAATAAGGCAACAATGCCCAACAATTAGTCTCAACATAATCAGCATAATAAAAGCGGAAAACATAACAGCAAATCCAGCAAGACAGCATATCAGAATATCAGCTCAACTCTGGCCTCCTGCCACCTGAGCCCTCAACATTACCTGATCCTGAAATAAGCGTCCCCAAACGTGGGGTGAGATCTCTAACAAGAAATCTCAGTAAGACAAGGGGTCCTCAAGGAGTCTCCACCCCAAGCTCACTTACATGTGTAATATAAGTTCTAAAAACAGTATTACAGTATAAGTTCTAAAATCATGCGATGCAGCAATTAATCATGTCATGTGTGCTTTCAAATCTACTGGCCAGAGAAATGTAGGAATACGTCTATGCCTACATGAGTACATGGATACTACCTGCACCTCACCCACATGCTTCTCCATCTTGTATGTACTACATACTCAGGATTGCCGTCTAGGTGGACACCACATGCATATCATAATGCTCATTACATATAAACAGCTCAACAGCATTTCCAAAATAATCAAAGCATGTAACACAACATGCATAAACCCATCCCCATGGGACATGGTGGAACATCAAAATGGCTAAACCGAGGACACGAAAGCTTACCTTGCAAGCTAGCTATCCAAGCCAAGAGTCCAACCACTCACTAGTCCACAAACAGCAGTATCACAATCTGATATGGACCATTTAACAAGTCAATATAAATGCATCACAAGCATACAACTTTTAGACTACGCCTTTCCTTTACGTTTTACGTCTTAAGGCTTCCAACAAAGCCATAAGCCCTTAATCATATGATTCTGACTTAGTCCACTTATTATAGAAGTCCAACTTCCTTAAACTAGGGTCCACACACACCCCATAGCTTACTGTTCATACAATAAGGCTACTGTCTGCGCAGAACCCAGGATATCCGGATATCAGAAGGGGCATATCCGGATATGTCATATCCGGATATCACACTGGACATATCCGGATATGTCATATCCGGATACCCAGATCCCATATCCGGATATCAATATCCGGATACCATATCCGGATACTGATATCCGGATATCTTCGACAAATATCCGGATATCTCACGACAGAATGCAGTTTCTGCATTTTGTGAGTATCCATCCTAAAGATCCAACTTTTAACACATGTACACGTTAAAGCATGCATCTTTAAGCATATACAAGTTCATTTAGGTGTTGGTTACTTCATTTTAACTTTTTACATGTCAAGACACCAACTTTAAGCAAGATAAACTCATGATCATGGTGAGGTAACTTACCAAAGTTCAAAACAGAGGCAAGTTGTGCTCTTGGAGCTCTCCCAAGGTTCCCCAAACTCAGCCTAAGTAGGAGCACGAAAATGGCACTTCAAGGTGGGTTCTTGCACCACAAGAAGGCACTTTGAAGCTCACAATGACTACCACAAGGTAGCCATCACTTAAGCTCCAAACTCATGCTCACTAACTACACACACAGCTTTCTCACTCAGAATGATGGTCACAATGCAGCCCCAAGGTTAACTCTCACCTTCACAATGCTTAAACAAGCATGAAAGGTGATGATCAAGGCCAAAAGAAGAAGAAGAAGAGCAAAGGAAGCTCAAAGAGTGAAGGAGAGTCAATGGAACAGTGTTTTCCACCCTCAGCTGCAGCCTCCACGTTTTGGTGTGTGATTCTAGGGTTTTGTGCCCTCATAATGTGCCTATTTATAGGCACAAGCCACTAATCGCACAGTATTAGCCTTAATCGCAAAGTAAAAGATCTTGGTCTCAAACTTCGGATTCTAGACCTACGCATTTTTCTAAGATTTGTCATATTTTTATTTTATTTTTCGGAGCACCTTTCCGTACGCGCTTTTCCATAGCCAGTATCAGTTCTGGCATCAGATTACGTCATTTTGACTTGAAACTTGTTTTACAAGTCCTACATAATATTCTAGTAATTATCATGCGTTCGTTATAATTTTCCGGGATACTTTTTCGGTACGCATTTATACCGAGTAGCAGAACCGGTATCTGCGCTTTTCTTCCGAAAAGCGACTTTCAGCATTTTTACTCACTCAATATAATTATCTAAGCCCATTAATAATTATTAGGGTCAATTATGGAATTATTTCCTAATTATCATAATTAATTTACTAATTACCTTAATTAGCGGTGCGGGTTCTTACACAATCCATATTGCCAACTCTATATTTAACTCATACACGTGGGAAAGATACGCCACTTGTACCCGGACGACTTTTTAGTATGCTTTGCTTTAAAGGACTACTACAATTCCCTACAAATTATTACAATTTAATGCAAGTGGCTAGATGGTTAATTTAGAAATGTTTACTGTTTTTCACTTTGTTGTTACATTGGACTATAGAAAAAAATGAATTTTAGGAGTTTTCTAATTTGACATTCCAAAATATATATACATATATTTAGGATTTAGTGGATGTATAGTGACTGAATCTAAAGTTTGATGTGGTCAAAAAATTATAACTATATACTACAAGTAGTCAGTGTTGTAAAACTCGAACCAGTCATCGACTCAGTCAATGTACTAGGTCACTGGTCCAACAAGGTTCAACCGGATTTACTGTTCACATGTTAAAAAAATATAAACATTTTACTTATATTAAAATCTCACATAAGAGAACTATCAATGAGTTTCAAAAAATAAATTGGCTCTCAATGATAGCAAATATTATATACATACAGGCTTTTAGCTTTAGACCATATCGTAACATTAGATCAAAATCACAATGTGAGCTAAATGCACCTTTTATGCCTTGACATAACACATATAAACTAAATCATGATAACAAATGGTAGACATGATATATACACTAAGGAGAAAGTGTCCACCGTTGAGATGAGACCATCTGTGTTTATCCCTATTTAACTTCTTGATATTATTATAAGATGCAACTAAATTACATAAATGAACCGTATTAATCTAAAATACCTTCTTATTTTTACTTTACTTTTTAATCATATTTACCATAAAATATGAGCATGATTTAATTCAAGAGTTCTCAACAAAAAAAGATTTATAAAAAAAAAGAGAGGGTCAACCTGTCCGGGTCAACCATCCAAATAGAGTAGACTGCAGAATCAGTCTAAATGACCGCTCGGACCAGAGAACCCACCGGGTCATCGAAATTCAGGTCGACTCGGATTATAAAACACTGCAAGTAGTACATAGTTATAATATTAAAGTTGTGTTTTTTTTTTCTCTCTTAAAAAATGTAATTATGTATTACGGATAATACATAGTTATAATATTAAGCTTTTTTTCTTTCTCCTAAGTAACTTTTCAGAGAGTTGTCGGGTGACGTATCATTTATTAATTATAAGGAAACTTAATTAATAATAAATGATGATATAATGATTCCCGGCTAGCTTAACAGAAATTATGCTAGTTGCCAAATTGATTAAGATTGAAAATCAGCTATACAATTGGGAAAAGTATTAGAAAACAAAGTTATCCAATGCAATCCTAGAATGATGGGTTTTTTTTTTTTTTTTATATACCCAAGGGTTTCCCCACCTCACATAGGATGGGACTAACCCCTTTCGCGGATTGAGAGGGCAAGGGTTTCTCCACTAGGGGTGTGAATTAATAAATAATTAATAAATTTTATTTGCGAAAATCTTAATCGTTGATTGACATAAATCAACGATTAAGATATTGGTTGTAAAGGAAAATATATTGTAAGTATAACCTTGACAGAAATTGTTACGCAAAAATCTTGTCTTTGAGCTTATAAGTCCAAAGCACACATAATTATAAGTTGGAGGGACAAATTAGACTTTTATCGTATAAAAATTGGTACAAAAAATGGTTAAATGATTTGAACATGATAACTTCACTTAAAGTTTGATAAAATTATCAAATGAAATAATAAAGACGCACACGTTACATAACTTTTTATTTTATTTTATGTAAATCCACATTAAAAAATGTGGAATGTGATTCTTAAAGTTAAAATTACACATTAAAAAAATATAGGAATCACATTTCATATTTTTTCAAATTTAAGGATCAAACATGTCTCTAAGTTTGAATATCCTCAGAATTACGAGACTCATTACATTATTTACTAAAATTAATATATATGAGATATGATCCGTTGACACCCCATTTCAGAGTCATTAGATCAAAAAAGATCAAAGACTCTGATTTGTAAGCATGTGACACTATTGATCTTTTAGAATCTAATGGCTATAAGATGATATGTCAAATTTTAAATTTGATACCGGTGTTAAAGGATATATATATATATATATATATATATATATATATATATATATATATATATATATATGACTCTACCTATTTCACCCACTGAATACTGCTAATGTCATTTAAGTTATATATTTTTTAATTTTTTTAAAGGAGTATCTACTCTTATAACACCAAAGATGTACTCAAGACCTATGTAGCACCGACACCGATACTGAACATGTGACACGATACGACATAACTCTCCGACAAGTTAATTTTAAAAAATGTTAGATTTGACACGTTTTGATATTAAATAATATTTTTAATTTATGTAGTGTATATTATATTTAATAGTCAATAATTTAACAAAAAAATGAATCTAACCTTATAATATACATAAATTTTGCAAATAAACATAAGATATTCAAAATATTTATATTAAACTCAATAAAATAATAATCGTAATGCAACAAATCTAATAGTTGGAACTAAAAACTCAACGCAACGCAACCTTTAAACTTTTTTTTTGAATTTCTATAACGCGTGTAGGAGTGTCGGGAAGTGTCGGACACGATACGTCAGGATTTTTGAAGTGTCGGTGCTTCATAGCTCAAGACAGGATAAATTTCTTAAACTTTTAAAATAGGAAAAAAGTTGTTTCTCAAAATTAAACGATCACAATTCATAACAAAATAAATAAGCAATATTTATTTTAAAAAGATTAAAAAAAAGAATGGTCATTAGTTCTCTTTATAATTAAAGAAAAAGACCATGTAATTCAAATTATAGTCAAATTACTCTTGTTAAGTTATATCATTAATTCATTCTTGACTGGTCAATATACTAATATATCATTTGGCGATTATCATTTAAATTGTCAATGGTTTAATTTTACTGTCAATGACTATTAATTATCTTTGGTTGGTCAATTGTCAGTGGCTATTACCTAAATGGTGAGAGGAATTATAGTGCTCCTTATCTATGAAATTTTGGGTGCTCCTTCCCTCAAAACAGGGAGGCAAAATGGGAAAAAAAATAAAAAAATGGAAAGGACAATGGAAGAAAAAATTCACTTATGTGAGAGGGACCACCAAATAATTAAGTGGGTATAAATCACTTAATTATTTTCTCTAAATAGTTATTGCTTATCTTTGAATGGTTAAATCATTGAATGACTATTAATCATCTTTGATTATATAATTGGACGTCAACAATCACTGATTGCTATCTTGCAAATGATCATTATTACATTTTTTTATTGAAATTTTCATTAAAGTATTGCATTATAATAATTTATCAAATATAATATTGTTAGCTCAACGAAAACACCTGCTCTAATTTATAATGTATCCATTCTGGATTTGGATCCTTTCATGTTTAAAAGTGGTTATGTTAATTGATTATGATTACTCATTTAAAAATTATATATTTTTCTCTCTCTTATGTCATCATCAATGAGTAAATGTGATCAAATAACATGACAACTTTTCCACATAATCCAAAACCATCTATTCTATATGATTCTTAATAAAACTGTCATCTTTGGTTTTAAACAATGTAAAAGCCTCTAAACAATTACTAAATTGGATGCTCGAAGGTCTATATATATATTCATCTCATTTGGAGTCAACTTGTGTCCCATCTTCTTAAGAGTTAAGACTTCAAGTTAAGAATATTTTCTTGGAGAGAATATAACCACGAAGCTAGGAAGCATTCTCATTGTGTGGGCTTTGTTCGCTCTCTTCAATCACACCTATGGTACAACCACCATCACTTATTTATTATTATTATTATTATTAGTAGTAGTTGTAGTAGAGTAGCTCTTGTCATTCGTACAAATTTTCAAAGAGAGTATACATTATTATCCTTTATATAAAGAAGTTTGACATCTCAACTAATAGCCGTAAGATCAAAAAAGATCAACGACTCTGATTTGTAAGCATGTGATACCATTGATATTTTTTGATCTAATGGCTCTTAGATGAGGTGTCAAATTTCAAATTTACCGATATTAAAGGATTTACATTCTCAAATAAATTGACTTGTTT